>JAEMTY010000144.1:0-45055 GCA_020423425.1 Chrysopa pallens
GAATAAAGAAAATAAGAATGTTTTATGTGTTTAAATAAATTATTATGTTAAAATGGTATCTTATAGTAATGTTTTAAAATATAAATAAATTTATTGTTTTGTAAGATTTATTTTAAATATTTTTAGATTATATTATTAAAATTCTAAAAATAAATTTAATTTCTAACAGTTGAATAATTCTTTTCTCTTTAAAAATGATTTAAATTTATATAAAATAAAAATCTAAAAAAATGATTAAAATAAAATATAATTCCAAAAAAAATGATTAAAATAAAATATAAATCTAAAAAAATGATTAAAATAAAATATAAATCTAAAGAATATGATTAATTTAAGTATTAATATCTAAAATATAATAGTTTAAATGGTTTATAATGACAAAACAAGTTTTAAAGATTAAAAAATGTAAAAAAAAATTCTAAGAGAATTAAGGTTTAAATATTTAGGGTTTGTTAGAAAAAAGTAGTAAAATATAACCTTTTAATCTAATTTTCAATAAATTTATATTATTCTGGTAGATTAATATAAATGACATTGTATTTTAAATGAAATAAAACATAGCTCAACTTTACAATGCTAACATTGAGATCTAAATTTAATAGTTTGTTCAAAGTTAGAATGATTTAAAATAGATATTTCAATAAATTATAATAGAATAAGTTTTAATGTAAGATTAAAATTAAAAAACATAGATTTATCATAAAAATCAATATGATACTTTTAATATTGTCTATTATAGTATAAAACTAATAGATTAGATGGTTTTAATTATAAAAATCCGATAAAATCAACCTTTTATTTTTCTAAATCTTGTTTATAGATATACTTTCATCAAAACTTTTAGTTTTTAAAAATTATAATATAGATTCTTAAAAATTAGAATAAAACATCTATTCTAATAGTATAAATGTTTTTAAAGTTTAGTTTTACAATTATAAGTTGATTTTTATTATAAAATCTAAAAATATAGTAATGCTACTTGTAATAACACTAAAATAAGAAACTGTCTATAATATTAAAATTTAAACTAAAAATTCTATGGTTTTGATCAATATTCTATTCAATAAAAGAATATTATAATGGTTTTAAGTATAATTATAATTAAATGTTTTAATATATGTTAAGTTTAAATTGTTTTTAATTATAATATCTGTTAATTGTCTATTTTTTATTAATTATGATTTTATTTTAACTCAAATAATGTTTAACCTGATTTTATATGCAATTTTTAATTTTATGGATATACCTCTATAAATTTCAAAAATACATAGTAAATTTACGTCAATTTTATTAGAAATCTTACTTTTTTCAACTACTTTTTATTAAGTTTTATCTAATTTTATTGTTCTAAGATGTTTAGAGTTAACTTTTATTGATAAAAAATTAAATCATAATTTTAAATTAAAATGAATAGTTTAAGAATCATGTAAATTAAAATATTGATATAGATTTAAAGTTTTTGATATAATTTTTTAATAAAAATGTCAAATTTGAAAATGAAGGTTCAAAACTTAGAGAGTGCAATTTTTTTATCATGATAATAAATTCTAAAAAGGTCTTTTTGTTGATAAAGAAAAATCTTGATAAAAACAGGGTACAAAATTCGTCAGTTTTTCAGTTTTATACCCAAAAAAATTTCTACGGGGTACCTAACCTAATCAAAGATAACAGAGATAAGGTTCTCAAAATTGAAAATTCAAAAAACAAGGGCTCTTAACCCTAAATTCTCGATAAGAATGATTAAAAATACCCTTAAATTTGTAAGAAAATAGGATGATACACAAAAAATAATTAGAAATACAACATGAATACTAATTTATATGGTTAAAACTTTCTTTAAATCAAAAATAAATTGTTTATTCTTAAATTTCTTTCTGTAAATTTAATAAAAAATAGTTCTTCATTTAAATATTCATTTGAAAATATTATTTTCTTTTTAATTTAAATAATTTGATTGAAAACTTTACTCTTAAAATTTTTTTAATCAAACTTTATTCTTAGATCAATTTTTATATGATATAAAAATTTTTTAGAAGTTCTTAGAATTATTTTTAATTATAAATAGAAAATTTTAATCTCTTCATGCTTGGAAATTTCTTTGGTATATTGAATAAAAAAGTTGAAGAAAAGAAAATTACTCCTTATGTTAGAATTGATGATATTCAGAAAGAGTTTTCAGACTATGTTCAAGAGTTTTTAATTTCTGATAATGATTATAATGAATATAAAGATGTAGTTACTGTTGTTAAATCATTCACCACTCAAATTCATACGTTAAAAGTTGATGTTCTTAATTTAAAAAATAATTTGGATGAACTTAAACTTGAAATTGAAAATATTATTAAAATCTTAAAATTTAATGAATTAGACATTAATAATGAAAATTTAAATGATAAATTGAATGAAAAAAAAATTAAAAATTTCCAAGAATTTATTATTAAAAGAAATAATATTTAAATAAAAAGAATATTTCAAATCATAATTTATTTAATAAAATTTAATATAAGTGCATCTTGCATAACTAAATAACCATAATCTTTTTTAAATTTGTTTGTTAATTTCATCTTAATAATATTTTCAATATAATCAATTCTAAAACTTAATTTCATAAATTCAAATTCATCTGGTAAAAAATTAACTGGAATCTTAAATTTCTGCTTAAAACTACTAAAACTTCTTTTCATATTAAATGTAAATATCATATTATTGTATAAGTCTTTAAGGTTAAACTCATCTTTATGAAACTTAAAAATATTTTGAACATATGATAACTCTTTCAATTCATTTTCATTCCATTTGTTTTCTTTTTTAGTAATGCAAGTTAAAAAATTGATGATCTTTTTTCTTTTGTTTTGATAATATTCATTGAAACTTATTCTTAAATTAAAGTTAATAACACAATCTTCATATGAATAGTAAAAATTCTTAATTTTGTTGAATATTTCTTTGGTACTATTGTCATAAAGTTTATTATAAGAATCAATTAATAATTTTAATGGTTCATTCTTTGGTAAATTCACATAAAATTCATTTAGAAAAAACTCTTCTGGATTTCTTGAAATACGTTTAACAAGTTTATTTTCAAATTTTTGGTTATAAAAAATCATTCTTTCTAATTCTTCAAAAAAAATATTTTTATTCCAATAAATCTCTCTTAAATCAATTAAATACTTTATTAATTCTTTCTCATTAGTGTCTAAAGTTTTAACTGTTTTACAAAATTCTTCTAAAACTAAAAATGTATCTTCATGATTTAAAATTCTCTCATAGGTCTTTTCATAATATTTTATGTACCCATGAGACCAGAGCTTTTTAATGAGATCTCTGATCCCACAGGTACTGAAAGGGATTCTTAAAAGATCTCCTCTCAAAAATCCTGAGACAAGAATAGTTTCAAGTATTAAAAATCTTGGTAAGTGCAGTATACTCTTATTCATATTTTTAACATATTAATAATTACTTCTAAATTTGATAACACAAAAATTCTGAAATCTATCCTTCTTAGGTAGATGAAGTGTTCATTCTTTATTAAAATGTACATAGCTGATGAGATCTTTTCTATCTCTGATTCAGTGATTCTGAATTCAAATCTGTAAGGAACACGACAATTATCATTAATAATATCTTCAATATTTTGTTGTACAAGACGTAATTTGTTTAGTTCATTATTAAAATTCTGAAATTTAGTATTTCCAAGTATTAAGTCTTCTAAAAGACCTTTAGTGAGAAGAGGATAAAATCTGCTTACAGAGAAATCATTGAAGCAATCCTGAAGAGTTGAGTAGAAATTAATTTTATTAATCTTTATACTGTTTAGAAATTTGGAAGAAGGAACATACTTTGATTTGTAACGGCTTACACAAACACACTTCTCAAGGAAAAATTGATAATAATTGGCTTTTTCTCCTAACAATTCAAGAGTTACATAACGTGGAAATATTATATTTTTATGTTTATCAAAATAGCTTACACAAAAGTCAAAGAAAATGTTTGGATGCTTTGAATATATAAATCTGTTAACATATCCAAGAAGAATATCAGTATTATCACTAAAAAATAACTTTTTACATCCGAAAATTTCAAAATAGATATAAAATCCTGGATTAAATAGTTTGATTATTCTAATAAATTTGTGAAAGTAGATACGCTCAATTGTTCCTTCATATGATTGTTTATTTTTGTTAAATTTTAATTCATCAGATGTATTGTATTTTGACAATATTAAATTTAAATCAGTATATGTTATTGTACAATTAAAACTTGCAAGATAAAAATCAATTTTATTGTTGTTAGCTAATTCTATTACTCCGAAATTAAATGTTTCAAAATCTGAAATGTCATAATCTGTATCGTTAATTGTATAAATGATTCCTTTTGCTTTAGGTCTAGACTTGGTATATGCTATTTTGATGTTACTTCTAACTACCTCTTCAAAACTAGAAAGAGTTATCATGCCAATTATTGCATCTATGTCATAAAACTTACCAAGATCTCCTAATTCCGTATGCGCCATTGATTGTAATTGCTTATTAGATTCTGCATTGGGCATACTCTTTTGATAATTCTGTTTCTTTTTCTTATAATTCTGGATACTTAGTTTAATTTCATTACTTATGTTCATATGGGGTTGCTAAAATCATTGTATAAGAAGATTTGATAAAAAAAGAGTGTTATCATACAAATTTTTTAAATATTTTTAAAATCTATAATCAATTGAATTAAAAGATGATCTAATTAATCAAAATAAGGTAAGATTTTTAATAAAAACATATTTGATCATATTAGAAGTTTTGGTTTGAATTGAATCTAATTATAAAATGATTTATTTTATCATATAAAGTTTTATTTGTTTACATTTTCAAATTTTGATAAAAGATAATAAAAAATTTTATTTATACATCTTAATTATGTCATTAAATTCTTATATACGTAAAAATTAAAATTAAAGATCTAAATTTATTAATTTTGATTTTAATCTTATAAAATTTAAAATAATTTCCATTTTTGGTTTAAATAAATCTTTATAAATCAAAGATTATTAAAATAAAATTATAGATATTAAATACATAAAAAATGGTTTAAAATAGTTAATATGTATAATTTAATAAATGATTTCAAACTTTATAAAATAAAATAATAATATATTAACACTTAAAAATGTTTAAAATTGTATATTTTGATACTCTTTTAAACTGATTTAACTAAATCTTATAAATTGAATGTATTAACATGTTTTTAAACTTGATACTTTATAACTTATAAAAAATCTTAAATTGTATATTTTTATTTTTATAATTAAAGTAAGAAATGTATTAAAATATATTTTATTAAAATAACTCTTTAAAATCTATCTTCATAATAAAAAAATACATCATTTAAATATGATTATTTTAAATAAAATTGATGAATAAAAAATTAATGAAAACTAATTCTATTTAAATATAAATATATAAATCTTATACTTATTAAAAGCCTAAAATATATAAAAGTAAAATATAATTTTAACAATTACAATTATATCACCCCGCCCAAGTAGACTTGGGGGCGGGGATGATTTATTTACAATTTGTATTATGTTTGATTTAAATGTTAAATATAGTTGTTTGAATTAGAAATAATATCGTTTTGTTCAAATTAACAAAAAAAAACTAAAAATTTATATAATAAAGTATAAAGATACAAACATTATATCTTAATTTTTCTATTATAAGTCTTAATATTTATTAAATATAATAATTAAAATAAGGTTTATTTACCTAAAATAATAAATTAAAATTATAATCTAAAAATGGTTAATTAATAAATATTTTAAGGTTTAATTTTTATTTTTTTATACCCTTAAAAAAGTCGACAAAGAGTTGACTTTAAAAACACTTCATTTCTCTTCTGCTTTCCTTCCTTAGAGCCTAAAATGAATATATTATGGTATAGTAGTGAGTTTCCTTTTCTTTTTCTGCCTAAAGTCTTCCTATTTTTACTATAGTGAATTTTTGTATTTTTGTTCTCTTTCTAGGTGTTTTTTATGTTCTTAGTGTATTAGAGATTAGTTTATAAGGTTTTTTTGCTTCTTTTAAGAGTTTAATTTAGTTCTTTTTTGTTTAATTTTTGAGGTTTTAAAGTTGTTAAAGATAGTGCTAGGAAGGTTAGTCTGTGCTGTTCTTGTAAGTTTAATGTTGTTTTTTTGTTTGTTGTTGTGTAGTTTTTAAATTTTGTTTATAAAGAAAGTGTTGTGGATGTGTTTTTTGTTGTTAATAAGTTTGTTTTTTAAAGTTAAAAAATATGTTAAAAGAAGCTTAATTTTGAAGTTGAATAAAGAAAATAAGAATGTTTTATGTGTTTAAATAAATTATTATGTTAAAATGTGTATTAGTAATGTTTTAAAATATAAATAAATTTATTGTTTTGTAAGATTTATTTTAAATATTTTTAGATTATATTATTAAAATTCTAAAAATAAATTTAATTTCTAACAGTTGAATAATTCTTTTCTCTTTAAAAATGATTTAAATTTATATAAAATAAAAATCTAAAAAAATGATTAAAATAAAATATAATTCCAAAAAAAATGATTAAAATAAAATATAAATCTAAAAAAATGATTAAAATAAAATATAAATCTAAAGAATATGATTAATTTAAGTATTAATATCTAAAATATAATAGTTTAAATGGTTTATAATGACAAAACAAGTTTTAAAGATTAAAAAATGTAAAAAAAAATTCTAAGAGAATTAAGGTTTAAATATTTAGGGTTTGTTAGAAAAAAGTAGTAAAATATAACCTTTTAATCTAATTTTCAATAAATTTATATTATTCTGGTAGATTAATATAAATGACATTGTATTTTAAATGAAATAAAACATAGCTCAACTTTACAATGCTAACATTGAGATCTAAATTTAATAGTTTGTTCAAAGTTAGAATGATTTAAAATAGATATTTCAATAAATTATAATAGAATAAGTTTTAATGTAAGATTAAAATTAAAAAACATAGATTTATCATAAAAATCAATATGATACTTTTAATATTGTCTATTATAGTATAAAACTAATAGATTAGATGGTTTTAATTATAAAAATCCGATAAAATCAACCTTTTATTTTTCTAAATCTTGTTTATAGATATACTTTCATCAAAACTTTTAGTTTTTAAAAATTATAATATAGATTCTTAAAAATTAGAATAAAACATCTATTCTAATAGTATAAATGTTTTTAAAGTTTAGTTTTACAATTATAAGTTGATTTTTATTATAAAATCTAAAAATATAGTAATGCTACTTGTAATAACACTAAAATAAGAAACTGTCTATAATATTAAAATTTAAACTAAAAATTCTATGGTTTTGATCAATATTCTATTCAATAAAAGAATATTATAATGGTTTTAAGTATAATTATAATTAAATGTTTTAATATATGTTAAGTTTAAATTGTTTTTAATTATAATATCTGTTAATTGTCTATTTTTTATTAATTATGATTTTATTTTAACTCAAATAATGTTTAACCTGATTTTATATGCAATTTTTAATTTTATGGATATACCTCTATAAATTTCAAAAATACATAGTAAATTTACGTCAATTTTATTAGAAATCTTACTTTTTTCAACTACTTTTTATTAAGTTTTATCTAATTTTATTGTTCTAAGATGTTTAGAGTTAACTTTTATTGATAAAAAATTAAATCATAATTTTAAATTAAAATGAATAGTTTAAGAATCATGTAAATTAAAATATTGATATAGATTTAAAGTTTTTGATATAATTTTTTAATAAAAATGTCAAATTTGAAAATGAAGGTTCAAAACTTAGAGAGTGCAATTTTTTTATCATGATAATAAATTCTAAAAAGGTCTTTTTGTTGATAAAGAAAAATCTTGATAAAAACAGGGTACAAAATTCGTCAGTTTTTCAGTTTTATACCCAAAAAAATTTCTACGGGGTACCTAACCTAATCAAAGATAACAGAGATAAGGTTCTCAAAATTGAAAATTCAAAAAACAAGGGCTCTTAACCCTAAATTCTCGATAAGAATGATTAAAAATACCCTTAAATTTGTAAGAAAATAGGATGATACACAAAAAATAATTAGAAATACAACATGAATACTAATTTATATGGTTAAAACTTTCTTTAAATCAAAAATAAATTGTTTATTCTTAAATTTCTTTCTGTAAATTTAATAAAAAATAGTTCTTCATTTAAATATTCATTTGAAAATATTATTTTCTTTTTAATTTAAATAATTTGATTGAAAACTTTACTCTTAAAATTTTTTTAATCAAACTTTATTCTTAGATCAATTTTTATATGATATAAAAATTTTTTAGAAGTTCTTAGAATTATTTTTAATTATAAATAGAAAATTTTAATCTCTTCATGCTTGGAAATTTCTTTGGTATATTGAATAAAAAAGTTGAAGAAAAGAAAATTACTCCTTATGTTAGAATTGATGATATTCAGAAAGAGTTTTCAGACTATGTTCAAGAGTTTTTAATTTCTGATAATGATTATAATGAATATAAAGATGTAGTTACTGTTGTTAAATCATTCACCACTCAAATTCATACGTTAAAAGTTGATGTTCTTAATTTAAAAAATAATTTGGATGAACTTAAACTTGAAATTGAAAATATTATTAAAATCTTAAAATTTAATGAATTAGACATTAATAATGAAAATTTAAATGATAAATTGAATGAAAAAAAAATTAAAAATTTCCAAGAATTTATTATTAAAAGAAATAATATTTAAATAAAAAGAATATTTCAAATCATAATTTATTTAATAAAATTTAATATAAGTGCATCTTGCATAACTAAATAACCATAATCTTTTTTAAATTTGTTTGTTAATTTCATCTTAATAATATTTTCAATATAATCAATTCTAAAACTTAATTTCATAAATTCAAATTCATCTGGTAAAAAATTAACTGGAATCTTAAATTTCTGCTTAAAACTACTAAAACTTCTTTTCATATTAAATGTAAATATCATATTATTGTATAAGTCTTTAAGGTTAAACTCATCTTTATGAAACTTAAAAATATTTTGAACATATGATAACTCTTTCAATTCATTTTCATTCCATTTGTTTTCTTTTTTAGTAATGCAAGTTAAAAAATTGATGATCTTTTTTCTTTTGTTTTGATAATATTCATTGAAACTTATTCTTAAATTAAAGTTAATAACACAATCTTCATATGAATAGTAAAAATTCTTAATTTTGTTGAATATTTCTTTGGTACTATTGTCATAAAGTTTATTATAAGAATCAATTAATAATTTTAATGGTTCATTCTTTGGTAAATTCACATAAAATTCATTTAGAAAAAACTCTTCTGGATTTCTTGAAATACGTTTAACAAGTTTATTTTCAAATTTTTGGTTATAAAAAATCATTCTTTCTAATTCTTCAAAAAAAATATTTTTATTCCAATAAATCTCTCTTAAATCAATTAAATACTTTATTAATTCTTTCTCATTAGTGTCTAAAGTTTTAACTGTTTTACAAAATTCTTCTAAAACTAAAAATGTATCTTCATGATTTAAAATTCTCTCATAGGTCTTTTCATAATATTTTATGTACCCATGAGACCAGAGCTTTTTAATGAGATCTCTGATCCCACAGGTACTGAAAGGGATTCTTAAAAGATCTCCTCTCAAAAATCCTGAGACAAGAATAGTTTCAAGTATTAAAAATCTTGGTAAGTGCAGTATACTCTTATTCATATTTTTAACATATTAATAATTACTTCTAAATTTGATAACACAAAAATTCTGAAATCTATCCTTCTTAGGTAGATGAAGTGTTCATTCTTTATTAAAATGTACATAGCTGATGAGATCTTTTCTATCTCTGATTCAGTGATTCTGAATTCAAATCTGTAAGGAACACGACAATTATCATTAATAATATCTTCAATATTTTGTTGTACAAGACGTAATTTGTTTAGTTCATTATTAAAATTCTGAAATTTAGTATTTCCAAGTATTAAGTCTTCTAAAAGACCTTTAGTGAGAAGAGGATAAAATCTGCTTACAGAGAAATCATTGAAGCAATCCTGAAGAGTTGAGTAGAAATTAATTTTATTAATCTTTATACTGTTTAGAAATTTGGAAGAAGGAACATACTTTGATTTGTAACGGCTTACACAAACACACTTCTCAAGGAAAAATTGATAATAATTGGCTTTTTCTCCTAACAATTCAAGAGTTACATAACGTGGAAATATTATATTTTTATGTTTATCAAAATAGCTTACACAAAAGTCAAAGAAAATGTTTGGATGCTTTGAATATATAAATCTGTTAACATATCCAAGAAGAATATCAGTATTATCACTAAAAAATAACTTTTTACATCCGAAAATTTCAAAATAGATATAAAATCCTGGATTAAATAGTTTGATTATTCTAATAAATTTGTGAAAGTAGATACGCTCAATTGTTCCTTCATATGATTGTTTATTTTTGTTAAATTTTAATTCATCAGATGTATTGTATTTTGACAATATTAAATTTAAATCAGTATATGTTATTGTACAATTAAAACTTGCAAGATAAAAATCAATTTTATTGTTGTTAGCTAATTCTATTACTCCGAAATTAAATGTTTCAAAATCTGAAATGTCATAATCTGTATCGTTAATTGTATAAATGATTCCTTTTGCTTTAGGTCTAGACTTGGTATATGCTATTTTGATGTTACTTCTAACTACCTCTTCAAAACTAGAAAGAGTTATCATGCCAATTATTGCATCTATGTCATAAAACTTACCAAGATCTCCTAATTCCGTATGCGCCATTGATTGTAATTGCTTATTAGATTCTGCATTGGGCATACTCTTTTGATAATTCTGTTTCTTTTTCTTATAATTCTGGATACTTAGTTTAATTTCATTACTTATGTTCATATGGGGTTGCTAAAATCATTGTATAAGAAGATTTGATAAAAAAAGAGTGTTATCATACAAATTTTTTAAATATTTTTAAAATCTATAATCAATTGAATTAAAAGATGATCTAATTAATCAAAATAAGGTAAGATTTTTAATAAAAACATATTTGATCATATTAGAAGTTTTGGTTTGAATTGAATCTAATTATAAAATGATTTATTTTATCATATAAAGTTTTATTTGTTTACATTTTCAAATTTTGATAAAAGATAATAAAAAATTTTATTTATACATCTTAATTATGTCATTAAATTCTTATATACGTAAAAATTAAAATTAAAGATCTAAATTTATTAATTTTGATTTTAATCTTATAAAATTTAAAATAATTTCCATTTTTGGTTTAAATAAATCTTTATAAATCAAAGATTATTAAAATAAAATTATAGATATTAAATACATAAAAAATGGTTTAAAATAGTTAATATGTATAATTTAATAAATGATTTCAAACTTTATAAAATAAAATAATAATATATTAACACTTAAAAATGTTTAAAATTGTATATTTTGATACTCTTTTAAACTGATTTAACTAAATCTTATAAATTGAATGTATTAACATGTTTTTAAACTTGATACTTTATAACTTATAAAAAATCTTAAATTGTATATTTTTATTTTTATAATTAAAGTAAGAAATGTATTAAAATATATTTTATTAAAATAACTCTTTAAAATCTATCTTCATAATAAAAAAATACATCATTTAAATATGATTATTTTAAATAAAATTGATGAATAAAAAATTAATGAAAACTAATTCTATTTAAATATAAATATATAAATCTTATACTTATTAAAAGCCTAAAATATATAAAAGTAAAATATAATTTTAACAATTACAATTATATCACCCCGCCCAAGTAGACTTGGGGGCGGGGATGATTTATTTACAATTTGTATTATGTTTGATTTAAATGTTAAATATAGTTGTTTGAATTAGAAATAATATCGTTTTGTTCAAATTAACAAAAAAAAACTAAAAATTTATATAATAAAGTATAAAGATACAAACATTATATCTTAATTTTTCTATTATAAGTCTTAATATTTATTAAATATAATAATTAAAATAAGGTTTATTTACCTAAAATAATAAATTAAAATTATAATCTAAAAATGGTTAATTAATAAATATTTTAAGGTTTAATTTTTATTTTTTTATACCCTTAAAAAAGTCGACAAAGAGTTGACTTTAAAAACACTTCATTTCTCTTCTGCTTTCCTTCCTTAGAGCCTAAAATGAATATATTATGGTATAGTAGTGAGTTTCCTTTTCTTTTTCTGCCTAAAGTCTTCCTATTTTTACTATAGTGAATTTTTGTATTTTTGTTCTCTTTCTAGGTGTTTTTTATGTTCTTAGTGTATTAGAGATTAGTTTATAAGGTTTTTTTGCTTCTTTTAAGAGTTTAATTTAGTTCTTTTTTGTTTAATTTTTGAGGTTTTAAAGTTGTTAAAGATAGTGCTAGGAAGGTTAGTCTGTGCTGTTCTTGTAAGTTTAATGTTGTTTTTTTGTTTGTTGTTGTGTAGTTTTTAAATTTTGTTTATAAAGAAAGTGTTGTGGATGTGTTTTTTGTTGTTAATAAGTTTGTTTTATAAAGTAAAAAAATATGTTAAAAGAAGCTTAATTTTAGAGTTGCATAATGAAAATAAGAATGTTTTATGTGTTTAAATAAATTATTATGTTAAAATGGTATTAGTAATGTTTTAAATTATAAATAAATTTATTGTTTTGTAAGATTTATTTTAAATATTTTTAGATTATATTATTAAAATTCTAAAAATAAATTTAATTTCTAACAGTTGAATAATTCTTTTCTCTTTAAAAATGATTTAAATTTATATAAAATAAAAATCTAAAAAAATGATTAAAATAAAATATAATTCCAAAAAAAATGATTAAAATAAAATATAAATCTAAAAAAATGATTAAAATAAAATATAAATCTAAAGAATATGATTAATTTAAGTATTAATATCTAAAATATAATAGTTTAAATGGTTTATAATGACAAAACAAGTTTTAAAGATTAAAAAATGTAAAAAAAAATTCTAAGAGAATTAAGGTTTAAATATTTAGGGTTTGTTAGAAAAAAGTAGTAAAATATAACCTTTTAATCTAATTTTCAATAAATTTATATTATTCTGGTAGATTAATATAAATGACATTGTATTTTAAATGAAATAAAACATAGCTCAACTTTACAATGCTAACATTGAGATCTAAATTTAATAGTTTGTTCAAAGTTAGAATGATTTAAAATAGATATTTCAATAAATTATAATAGAATAAGTTTTAATGTAAGATTAAAATTAAAAAACATAGATTTATCATAAAAATCAATATGATACTTTTAATATTGTCTATTATAGTATAAAACTAATAGATTAGATGGTTTTAATTATAAAAATCCGATAAAATCAACCTTTTATTTTTCTAAATCTTGTTTATAGATATACTTTCATCAAAACTTTTAGTTTTTAAAAATTATAATATAGATTCTTAAAAATTAGAATAAAACATCTATTCTAATAGTATAAATGTTTTTAAAGTTTAGTTTTACAATTATAAGTTGATTTTTATTATAAAATCTAAAAATATAGTAATGCTACTTGTAATAACACTAAAATAAGAAACTGTCTATAATATTAAAATTTAAACTAAAAATTCTATGGTTTTGATCAATATTCTATTCAATAAAAGAATATTATAATGGTTTTAAGTATAATTATAATTAAATGTTTTAATATATGTTAAGTTTAAATTGTTTTTAATTATAATATCTGTTAATTGTCTATTTTTTATTAATTATGATTTTATTTTAACTCAAATAATGTTTAACCTGATTTTATATGCAATTTTTAATTTTATGGATATACCTCTATAAATTTCAAAAATACATAGTAAATTTACGTCAATTTTATTAGAAATCTTACTTTTTTCAACTACTTTTTATTAAGTTTTATCTAATTTTATTGTTCTAAGATGTTTAGAGTTAACTTTTATTGATAAAAAATTAAATCATAATTTTAAATTAAAATGAATAGTTTAAGAATCATGTAAATTAAAATATTGATATAGATTTAAAGTTTTTGATATAATTTTTTAATAAAAATGTCAAATTTGAAAATGAAGGTTCAAAACTTAGAGAGTGCAATTTTTTTATCATGATAATAAATTCTAAAAAGGTCTTTTTGTTGATAAAGAAAAATCTTGATAAAAACAGGGTACAAAATTCGTCAGTTTTTCAGTTTTATACCCAAAAAAATTTCTACGGGGTACCTAACCTAATCAAAGATAACAGAGATAAGGTTCTCAAAATTGAAAATTCAAAAAACAAGGGCTCTTAACCCTAAATTCTCGATAAGAATGATTAAAAATACCCTTAAATTTGTAAGAAAATAGGATGATACACAAAAAATAATTAGAAATACAACATGAATACTAATTTATATGGTTAAAACTTTCTTTAAATCAAAAATAAATTGTTTATTCTTAAATTTCTTTCTGTAAATTTAATAAAAAATAGTTCTTCATTTAAATATTCATTTGAAAATATTATTTTCTTTTTAATTTAAATAATTTGATTGAAAACTTTACTCTTAAAATTTTTTTAATCAAACTTTATTCTTAGATCAATTTTTATATGATATAAAAATTTTTTAGAAGTTCTTAGAATTATTTTTAATTATAAATAGAAAATTTTAATCTCTTCATGCTTGGAAATTTCTTTGGTATATTGAATAAAAAAGTTGAAGAAAAGAAAATTACTCCTTATGTTAGAATTGATGATATTCAGAAAGAGTTTTCAGACTATGTTCAAGAGTTTTTAATTTCTGATAATGATTATAATGAATATAAAGATGTAGTTACTGTTGTTAAATCATTCACCACTCAAATTCATACGTTAAAAGTTGATGTTCTTAATTTAAAAAATAATTTGGATGAACTTAAACTTGAAATTGAAAATATTATTAAAATCTTAAAATTTAATGAATTAGACATTAATAATGAAAATTTAAATGATAAATTGAATGAAAAAAAAATTAAAAATTTCCAAGAATTTATTATTAAAAGAAATAATATTTAAATAAAAAGAATATTTCAAATCATAATTTATTTAATAAAATTTAATATAAGTGCATCTTGCATAACTAAATAACCATAATCTTTTTTAAATTTGTTTGTTAATTTCATCTTAATAATATTTTCAATATAATCAATTCTAAAACTTAATTTCATAAATTCAAATTCATCTGGTAAAAAATTAACTGGAATCTTAAATTTCTGCTTAAAACTACTAAAACTTCTTTTCATATTAAATGTAAATATCATATTATTGTATAAGTCTTTAAGGTTAAACTCATCTTTATGAAACTTAAAAATATTTTGAACATATGATAACTCTTTCAATTCATTTTCATTCCATTTGTTTTCTTTTTTAGTAATGCAAGTTAAAAAATTGATGATCTTTTTTCTTTTGTTTTGATAATATTCATTGAAACTTATTCTTAAATTAAAGTTAATAACACAATCTTCATATGAATAGTAAAAATTCTTAATTTTGTTGAATATTTCTTTGGTACTATTGTCATAAAGTTTATTATAAGAATCAATTAATAATTTTAATGGTTCATTCTTTGGTAAATTCACATAAAATTCATTTAGAAAAAACTCTTCTGGATTTCTTGAAATACGTTTAACAAGTTTATTTTCAAATTTTTGGTTATAAAAAATCATTCTTTCTAATTCTTCAAAAAAAATATTTTTATTCCAATAAATCTCTCTTAAATCAATTAAATACTTTATTAATTCTTTCTCATTAGTGTCTAAAGTTTTAACTGTTTTACAAAATTCTTCTAAAACTAAAAATGTATCTTCATGATTTAAAATTCTCTCATAGGTCTTTTCATAATATTTTATGTACCCATGAGACCAGAGCTTTTTAATGAGATCTCTGATCCCACAGGTACTGAAAGGGATTCTTAAAAGATCTCCTCTCAAAAATCCTGAGACAAGAATAGTTTCAAGTATTAAAAATCTTGGTAAGTGCAGTATACTCTTATTCATATTTTTAACATATTAATAATTACTTCTAAATTTGATAACACAAAAATTCTGAAATCTATCCTTCTTAGGTAGATGAAGTGTTCATTCTTTATTAAAATGTACATAGCTGATGAGATCTTTTCTATCTCTGATTCAGTGATTCTGAATTCAAATCTGTAAGGAACACGACAATTATCATTAATAATATCTTCAATATTTTGTTGTACAAGACGTAATTTGTTTAGTTCATTATTAAAATTCTGAAATTTAGTATTTCCAAGTATTAAGTCTTCTAAAAGACCTTTAGTGAGAAGAGGATAAAATCTGCTTACAGAGAAATCATTGAAGCAATCCTGAAGAGTTGAGTAGAAATTAATTTTATTAATCTTTATACTGTTTAGAAATTTGGAAGAAGGAACATACTTTGATTTGTAACGGCTTACACAAACACACTTCTCAAGGAAAAATTGATAATAATTGGCTTTTTCTCCTAACAATTCAAGAGTTACATAACGTGGAAATATTATATTTTTATGTTTATCAAAATAGCTTACACAAAAGTCAAAGAAAATGTTTGGATGCTTTGAATATATAAATCTGTTAACATATCCAAGAAGAATATCAGTATTATCACTAAAAAATAACTTTTTACATCCGAAAATTTCAAAATAGATATAAAATCCTGGATTAAATAGTTTGATTATTCTAATAAATTTGTGAAAGTAGATACGCTCAATTGTTCCTTCATATGATTGTTTATTTTTGTTAAATTTTAATTCATCAGATGTATTGTATTTTGACAATATTAAATTTAAATCAGTATATGTTATTGTACAATTAAAACTTGCAAGATAAAAATCAATTTTATTGTTGTTAGCTAATTCTATTACTCCGAAATTAAATGTTTCAAAATCTGAAATGTCATAATCTGTATCGTTAATTGTATAAATGATTCCTTTTGCTTTAGGTCTAGACTTGGTATATGCTATTTTGATGTTACTTCTAACTACCTCTTCAAAACTAGAAAGAGTTATCATGCCAATTATTGCATCTATGTCATAAAACTTACCAAGATCTCCTAATTCCGTATGCGCCATTGATTGTAATTGCTTATTAGATTCTGCATTGGGCATACTCTTTTGATAATTCTGTTTCTTTTTCTTATAATTCTGGATACTTAGTTTAATTTCATTACTTATGTTCATATGGGGTTGCTAAAATCATTGTATAAGAAGATTTGATAAAAAAAGAGTGTTATCATACAAATTTTTTAAATATTTTTAAAATCTATAATCAATTGAATTAAAAGATGATCTAATTAATCAAAATAAGGTAAGATTTTTAATAAAAACATATTTGATCATATTAGAAGTTTTGGTTTGAATTGAATCTAATTATAAAATGATTTATTTTATCATATAAAGTTTTATTTGTTTACATTTTCAAATTTTGATAAAAGATAAAAAAATTTTTTATTTATACATCTTAATTATGTCATTAAATTCTTATATACGTAAAAATTAAAATTAAAGATCTAAATTTATTAATTTTGATTTTAATCTTATAAAATTTAAAATAATTTCCATTTTTGGTTTAAATAAATCTTTATAAATCAAAGATTATTAAAATAAAATTATAGATATTAAATACATAAAAAATGGTTTAAAATAGTTAATATGTATAATTTAATAAATGATTTCAAACTTTATAAAATAAAATAATAATATATTAACACTTAAAAATGTTTAAAATTGTATATTTTGATACTCTTTTAAACTGATTTAACTAAATCTTATAAATTGAATGTATTAACATGTTTTTAAACTTGATACTTTATAACTTATAAAAAATCTTAAATTGTATATTTTTATTTTTATAATTAAAGTAAGAAATGTATTAAAATATATTTTATTAAAATAACTCTTTAAAATCTATCTTCATAATAAAAAAATACATCATTTAAATATGATTATTTTAAATAAAATTGATGAATAAAAAATTAATGAAAACTAATTCTATTTAAATATAAATATATAAATCTTATACTTATTAAAAGCCTAAAATATATAAAAGTAAAATATAATTTTAACAATTACAATTATATCACCCCGCCCAAGTAGACTTGGGGGCGGGGATGATTTATTTACAATTTGTATTATGTTTGATTTAAATGTTAAATATAGTTGTTTGAATTAGAAATAATATCGTTTTGTTCAAATTAACAAAAAAAAACTAAAAATTTATATAATAAAGTATAAAGATACAAACATTATATCTTAATTTTTCTATTATAAGTCTTAATATTTATTAAATATAATAATTAAAATAAGGTTTATTTACCTAAAATAATAAATTAAAATTATAATCTAAAAATGGTTAATTAATAAATATTTTAAGGTTTAATTTTTATTTTTTTATACCCTTAAAAAAGTCGACAAAGAGTTGACTTTAAAAACACTTCATTTCTCTTCTGCTTTCCTTCCTTAGAGCCTAAAATGAATATATTATGGTATAGTAGTGAGTTTCCTTTTCTTTTTCTGCCTAAAGTCTTCCTATTTTTACTATAGTGAATTTTTGTATTTTTGTTCTCTTTCTAGGTGTTTTTTATGTTCTTAGTGTATTAGAGATTAGTTTATAAGGTTTTTTTGCTTCTTTTAAGAGTTTAATTTAGTTCTTTTTTGTTTAATTTTTGAGGTTTTAAAGTTGTTAAAGATAGTGCTAGGAAGGTTAGTCTGTGCTGTTCTTGTAAGTTTAATGTTGTTTTTTTGTTTGTTGTTGTGTAGTTTTTAAATTTTGTTTATAAAGAAAGTGTTGTGGATGTGTTTTTTGTTGTTAATAAGTTTGTTTTTTAAAGTTAAAAAATATGTTAAAAGAAGCTTAATTTTAGAGTTGCATAATGAAAATAAGAATGTTTTATGTGTTTAAATAAATTATTATGTTAAAATGGTATTAGTAATGTTTTAAATTATAAATAAATTTATTGTTTTGTAAGATTTATTTTAAATATTTTTAGATTATATTATTAAAATTCTAAAAATAAATTTAATTTCTAACAGTTGAATAATTCTTTTCTCTTTAAAAATGATTTAAATTTATATAAAATAAAAATCTAAAAAAATGATTAAAATAAAATATAATTCCAAAAAAAATGATTAAAATAAAATATAAATCTAAAAAAATGATTAAAATAAAATATAAATCTAAAGAATATGATTAATTTAAGTATTAATATCTAAAATATAATAGTTTAAATGGTTTATAATGACAAAACAAGTTTTAAAGATTAAAAAATGTAAAAAAAAATTCTAAGAGAATTAAGGTTTAAATATTTAGGGTTTGTTAGAAAAAAGTAGTAAAATATAACCTTTTAATCTAATTTTCAATAAATTTATATTATTCTGGTAGATTAATATAAATGACATTGTATTTTAAATGAAATAAAACATAGCTCAACTTTACAATGCTAACATTGAGATCTAAATTTAATAGTTTGTTCAAAGTTAGAATGATTTAAAATAGATATTTCAATAAATTATAATAGAATAAGTTTTAATGTAAGATTAAAATTAAAAAACATAGATTTATCATAAAAATCAATATGATACTTTTAATATTGTCTATTATAGTATAAAACTAATAGATTAGATGGTTTTAATTATAAAAATCCGATAAAATCAACCTTTTATTTTTCTAAATCTTGTTTATAGATATACTTTCATCAAAACTTTTAGTTTTTAAAAATTATAATATAGATTCTTAAAAATTAGAATAAAACATCTATTCTAATAGTATAAATGTTTTTAAAGTTTAGTTTTACAATTATAAGTTGATTTTTATTATAAAATCTAAAAATATAGTAATGCTACTTGTAATAACACTAAAATAAGAAACTGTCTATAATATTAAAATTTAAACTAAAAATTCTATGGTTTTGATCAATATTCTATTCAATAAAAGAATATTATAATGGTTTTAAGTATAATTATAATTAAATGTTTTAATATATGTTAAGTTTAAATTGTTTTTAATTATAATATCTGTTAATTGTCTATTTTTTATTAATTATGATTTTATTTTAACTCAAATAATGTTTAACCTGATTTTATATGCAATTTTTAATTTTATGGATATACCTCTATAAATTTCAAAAATACATAGTAAATTTACGTCAATTTTATTAGAAATCTTACTTTTTTCAACTACTTTTTATTAAGTTTTATCTAATTTTATTGTTCTAAGATGTTTAGAGTTAACTTTTATTGATAAAAAATTAAATCATAATTTTAAATTAAAATGAATAGTTTAAGAATCATGTAAATTAAAATATTGATATAGATTTAAAGTTTTTGATATAATTTTTTAATAAAAATGTCAAATTTGAAAATGAAGGTTCAAAACTTAGAGAGTGCAATTTTTTTATCATGATAATAAATTCTAAAAAGGTCTTTTTGTTGATAAAGAAAAATCTTGATAAAAACAGGGTACAAAATTCGTCAGTTTTTCAGTTTTATACCCAAAAAAATTTCTACGGGGTACCTAACCTAATCAAAGATAACAGAGATAAGGTTCTCAAAATTGAAAATTCAAAAAACAAGGGCTCTTAACCCTAAATTCTCGATAAGAATGATTAAAAATACCCTTAAATTTGTAAGAAAATAGGATGATACACAAAAAATAATTAGAAATACAACATGAATACTAATTTATATGGTTAAAACTTTCTTTAAATCAAAAATAAATTGTTTATTCTTAAATTTCTTTCTGTAAATTTAATAAAAAATAGTTCTTCATTTAAATATTCATTTGAAAATATTATTTTCTTTTTAATTTAAATAATTTGATTGAAAACTTTACTCTTAAAATTTTTTTAATCAAACTTTATTCTTAGATCAATTTTTATATGATATAAAAATTTTTTAGAAGTTCTTAGAATTATTTTTAATTATAAATAGAAAATTTTAATCTCTTCATGCTTGGAAATTTCTTTGGTATATTGAATAAAAAAGTTGAAGAAAAGAAAATTACTCCTTATGTTAGAATTGATGATATTCAGAAAGAGTTTTCAGACTATGTTCAAGAGTTTTTAATTTCTGATAATGATTATAATGAATATAAAGATGTAGTTACTGTTGTTAAATCATTCACCACTCAAATTCATACGTTAAAAGTTGATGTTCTTAATTTAAAAAATAATTTGGATGAACTTAAACTTGAAATTGAAAATATTATTAAAATCTTAAAATTTAATGAATTAGACATTAATAATGAAAATTTAAATGATAAATTGAATGAAAAAAAAATTAAAAATTTCCAAGAATTTATTATTAAAAGAAATAATATTTAAATAAAAAGAATATTTCAAATCATAATTTATTTAATAAAATTTAATATAAGTGCATCTTGCATAACTAAATAACCATAATCTTTTTTAAATTTGTTTGTTAATTTCATCTTAATAATATTTTCAATATAATCAATTCTAAAACTTAATTTCATAAATTCAAATTCATCTGGTAAAAAATTAACTGGAATCTTAAATTTCTGCTTAAAACTACTAAAACTTCTTTTCATATTAAATGTAAATATCATATTATTGTATAAGTCTTTAAGGTTAAACTCATCTTTATGAAACTTAAAAATATTTTGAACATATGATAACTCTTTCAATTCATTTTCATTCCATTTGTTTTCTTTTTTAGTAATGCAAGTTAAAAAATTGATGATCTTTTTTCTTTTGTTTTGATAATATTCATTGAAACTTATTCTTAAATTAAAGTTAATAACACAATCTTCATATGAATAGTAAAAATTCTTAATTTTGTTGAATATTTCTTTGGTACTATTGTCATAAAGTTTATTATAAGAATCAATTAATAATTTTAATGGTTCATTCTTTGGTAAATTCACATAAAATTCATTTAGAAAAAACTCTTCTGGATTTCTTGAAATACGTTTAACAAGTTTATTTTCAAATTTTTGGTTATAAAAAATCATTCTTTCTAATTCTTCAAAAAAAATATTTTTATTCCAATAAATCTCTCTTAAATCAATTAAATACTTTATTAATTCTTTCTCATTAGTGTCTAAAGTTTTAACTGTTTTACAAAATTCTTCTAAAACTAAAAATGTATCTTCATGATTTAAAATTCTCTCATAGGTCTTTTCATAATATTTTATGTACCCATGAGACCAGAGCTTTTTAATGAGATCTCTGATCCCACAGGTACTGAAAGGGATTCTTAAAAGATCTCCTCTCAAAAATCCTGAGACAAGAATAGTTTCAAGTATTAAAAATCTTGGTAAGTGCAGTATACTCTTATTCATATTTTTAACATATTAATAATTACTTCTAAATTTGATAACACAAAAATTCTGAAATCTATCCTTCTTAGGTAGATGAAGTGTTCATTCTTTATTAAAATGTACATAGCTGATGAGATCTTTTCTATCTCTGATTCAGTGATTCTGAATTCAAATCTGTAAGGAACACGACAATTATCATTAATAATATCTTCAATATTTTGTTGTACAAGACGTAATTTGTTTAGTTCATTATTAAAATTCTGAAATTTAGTATTTCCAAGTATTAAGTCTTCTAAAAGACCTTTAGTGAGAAGAGGATAAAATCTGCTTACAGAGAAATCATTGAAGCAATCCTGAAGAGTTGAGTAGAAATTAATTTTATTAATCTTTATACTGTTTAGAAATTTGGAAGAAGGAACATACTTTGATTTGTAACGGCTTACACAAACACACTTCTCAAGGAAAAATTGATAATAATTGGCTTTTTCTCCTAACAATTCAAGAGTTACATAACGTGGAAATATTATATTTTTATGTTTATCAAAATAGCTTACACAAAAGTCAAAGAAAATGTTTGGATGCTTTGAATATATAAATCTGTTAACATATCCAAGAAGAATATCAGTATTATCACTAAAAAATAACTTTTTACATCCGAAAATTTCAAAATAGATATAAAATCCTGGATTAAATAGTTTGATTATTCTAATAAATTTGTGAAAGTAGATACGCTCAATTGTTCCTTCATATGATTGTTTATTTTTGTTAAATTTTAATTCATCAGATGTATTGTATTTTGACAATATTAAATTTAAATCAGTATATGTTATTGTACAATTAAAACTTGCAAGATAAAAATCAATTTTATTGTTGTTAGCTAATTCTATTACTCCGAAATTAAATGTTTCAAAATCTGAAATGTCATAATCTGTATCGTTAATTGTATAAATGATTCCTTTTGCTTTAGGTCTAGACTTGGTATATGCTATTTTGATGTTACTTCTAACTACCTCTTCAAAACTAGAAAGAGTTATCATGCCAATTATTGCATCTATGTCATAAAACTTACCAAGATCTCCTAATTCCGTATGCGCCATTGATTGTAATTGCTTATTAGATTCTGCATTGGGCATACTCTTTTGATAATTCTGTTTCTTTTTCTTATAATTCTGGATACTTAGTTTAATTTCATTACTTATGTTCATATGGGGTTGCTAAAATCATTGTATAAGAAGATTTGATAAAAAAAGAGTGTTATCATACAAATTTTTTAAATATTTTTAAAATCTATAATCAATTGAATTAAAAGATGATCTAATTAATCAAAATAAGGTAAGATTTTTAATAAAAACATATTTGATCATATTAGAAGTTTTGGTTTGAATTGAATCTAATTATAAAATGATTTATTTTATCATATAAAGTTTTATTTGTTTACATTTTCAAATTTTGATAAAAGATAATAAAAAATTTTATTTATACATCTTAATTATGTCATTAAATTCTTATATACGTAAAAATTAAAATTAAAGATCTAAATTTATTAATTTTGATTTTAATCTTATAAAATTTAAAATAATTTCCATTTTTGGTTTAAATAAATCTTTATAAATCAAAGATTATTAAAATAAAATTATAGATATTAAATACATAAAAAATGGTTTAAAATAGTTAATATGTATAATTTAATAAATGATTTCAAACTTTATAAAATAAAATAATAATATATTAACACTTAAAAATGTTTAAAATTGTATATTTTGATACTCTTTTAAACTGATTTAACTAAATCTTATAAATTGAATGTATTAACATGTTTTTAAACTTGATACTTTATAACTTATAAAAAATCTTAAATTGTATATTTTTATTTTTATAATTAAAGTAAGAAATGTATTAAAATATATTTTATTAAAATAACTCTTTAAAATCTATCTTCATAATAAAAAAATACATCATTTAAATATGATTATTTTAAATAAAATTGATGAATAAAAAATTAATGAAAACTAATTCTATTTAAATATAAATATATAAATCTTATACTTATTAAAAGCCTAAAATATATAAAAGTAAAATATAATTTTAACAATTACAATTATATCACCCCGCCCAAGTAGACTTGGGGGCGGGGATGATTTATTTACAATTTGTATTATGTTTGATTTAAATGTTAAATATAGTTGTTTGAATTAGAAATAATATCGTTTTGTTCAAATTAACAAAAAAAAACTAAAAATTTATATAATAAAGTATAAAGATACAAACATTATATCTTAATTTTTCTATTATAAGTCTTAATATTTATTAAATATAATAATTAAAATAAGGTTTATTTACCTAAAATAATAAATTAAAATTATAATCTAAAAATGGTTAATTAATAAATATTTTAAGGTTTAATTTTTATTTTTTTATACCCTTAAAAAAGTCGACAAAGAGTTGACTTTAAAAACACTTCATTTCTCTTCTGCTTTCCTTCCTTAGAGCCTAAAATGAATATATTATGGTATAGTAGTGAGTTTCCTTTTCTTTTTCTGCCTAAAGTCTTCCTATTTTTACTATAGTGAATTTTTGTATTTTTGTTCTCTTTCTAGGTGTTTTTTATGTTCTTAGTGTATTAGAGATTAGTTTATAAGGTTTTTTTGCTTCTTTTAAGAGTTTAATTTAGTTCTTTTTTGTTTAATTTTTGAGGTTTTAAAGTTGTTAAAGATAGTGCTAGGAAGGTTAGTCTGTGCTGTTCTTGTAAGTTTAATGTTGTTTTTTTGTTTGTTGTTGTGTAGTTTTTAAATTTTGTTTATAAAGAAAGTGTTGTGGATGTGTTTTTTGTTGTTAATAAGTTTGTTTTTTAAAGTTAAAAAATATGTTAAAAGAAGCTTAATTTTGAAGTTGAATAAAGAAAATAAGAATGTTTTTGGTGAATGAATAAATTATTATGTTAAAATGTTTCTTATAGTGTTTTAAAATATAAATAAATTTATTGTTTTGTAAGATTTATTTTAAATATTTTTAGATTATATTATTAAAATTCTAAAAATAAATTTAATTTCTAACAGTTGAATAATTCTTTTCTCTTTAAAAATGATTTAAATTTATATAAAATAAAAATCTAAAAAAATGATTAAAATAAAATATAATTCCAAAAAAAATGATTAAAATAAAATATAAATCTAAAAAAATGATTAAAATAAAATATAAATCTAAAGAATATGATTAATTTAAGTATTAATATCTAAAATATAATAGTTTAAATGGTTTATAATGACAAAACAAGTTTTAAAGATTAAAAAATGTAAAAAAAAATTCTAAGAGAATTAAGGTTTAAATATTTAGGGTTTGTTAGAAAAAAGTAGTAAAATATAACCTTTTAATCTAATTTTCAATAAATTTATATTATTCTGGTAGATTAATATAAATGACATTGTATTTTAAATGAAATAAAACATAGCTCAACTTTACAATGCTAACATTGAGATCTAAATTTAATAGTTTGTTCAAAGTTAGAATGATTTAAAATAGATATTTCAATAAATTATAATAGAATAAGTTTTAATGTAAGATTAAAATTAAAAAACATAGATTTATCATAAAAATCAATATGATACTTTTAATATTGTCTATTATAGTATAAAACTAATAGATTAGATGGTTTTAATTATAAAAATCCGATAAAATCAACCTTTTATTTTTCTAAATCTTGTTTATAGATATACTTTCATCAAAACTTTTAGTTTTTAAAAATTATAATATAGATTCTTAAAAATTAGAATAAAACATCTATTCTAATAGTATAAATGTTTTTAAAGTTTAGTTTTACAATTATAAGTTGATTTTTATTATAAAATCTAAAAATATAGTAATGCTACTTGTAATAACACTAAAATAAGAAACTGTCTATAATATTAAAATTTAAACTAAAAATTCTATGGTTTTGATCAATATTCTATTCAATAAAAGAATATTATAATGGTTTTAAGTATAATTATAATTAAATGTTTTAATATATGTTAAGTTTAAATTGTTTTTAATTATAATATCTGTTAATTGTCTATTTTTTATTAATTATGATTTTATTTTAACTCAAATAATGTTTAACCTGATTTTATATGCAATTTTTAATTTTATGGATATACCTCTATAAATTTCAAAAATACATAGTAAATTTACGTCAATTTTATTAGAAATCTTACTTTTTTCAACTACTTTTTATTAAGTTTTATCTAATTTTATTGTTCTAAGATGTTTAGAGTTAACTTTTATTGATAAAAAATTAAATCATAATTTTAAATTAAAATGAATAGTTTAAGAATCATGTAAATTAAAATATTGATATAGATTTAAAGTTTTTGATATAATTTTTTAATAAAAATGTCAAATTTGAAAATGAAGGTTTAAAACTTAGAGAGTGCAATTTTTTTATCATGATAATAAATTCTAAAAAGGTCTTTTTGTTGATAAAGAAAAATCTTGATAAAAACAGGGTACAAAATTCGTCAGTTTTTCAGTTTTATACCCAAAAAAATTTCTACGGGGTACCTAACCCAAACCCTAACCCTAACCCTTAAGTTTTACTTAGAATATATTATATTTTCTTGTCTTAATTAATTTTTTTCCTTTTTACATTTTATGATTGTAATAATCAATTACAAAAAAATAATTTATTTTATTTATTTTTAAATAAAAATAAATTCACCCCATCGACATCATGGTCACCAGCAGAAGAATAAATAAAGAACCTAAACGAACCTTTTACACATCAATTTATTTAAATTATCTTCTAAATAAGTCGGTTCCACGTGAGCCTGACATCTTGCATGCAAGAGAGAGAATGAACTCACAAGCGACTTACTCAAACAACAAACCTACAAGGATAACATGTGACTCGACACAAAGAGACCAAACAACTAAGCACAATCTCACACCTATCGAATTCACTTATAAAATAGGCAACACAAACATACTCAATACTAAACGTATTCACCCGCTCGATCCCATAGATCCAAACAACGATCTTGAGCAATGGATCTTAGACTTTAAACAGTCTGTAGCACTTGCTAATTGGTCTACCTCAGACGCAATTGAAGTACTTAAGGCACTATCTCCTTCAGACATTATTGAAAGTTGTATAATTTCACTGGATTTAGATCAATGTTTTGACAATATTAGGCAAAGACAAATCAATGAACTTACACCTTACATGATACAAGACAAATTAAAAAAATTTAAACAACAAAATTTTTTGTTAATCACAGACTACTACAAAGAAGCACTGAAAATCACACAGACATTATCACTTGCGTACAAATACAAAAAACTAGAGTCTGAAAAAAGACTTAGAGAAGTATTCTTAAATGGATTGCATCCTGCTTGCCAGCTTGATTTAGCAAGAGCCAGTGTGTTTGAGATTAATGACATTATACAATACATCAGCAGGATTGAGGAGCTATTACTTATAAATTTAAAAAAGGAAGACAAAGCAATCAAGGATACAAAAATAAAGCCTTTAAAATATTGCTCATATCACCGCAGTACATTCCATTCAAGCGAAGAATGCCGAAAATACAATGAGCTGAAAGGCAAAAACACCAAGACTAAAAGCAATTACAACAATGATCAACGCAATGATAATGATAATCACGCGGCTACTATGATTTTAATAAAACCAGAAAATAGCTTCCGCACAACTGCGATAGTAAATAACCGCCCCTTAGAAGTACTATTTGACACCGGAGCAAGTCATAGCTTCATGCGTAGTAACACAACAAAAGAACTAGGTTTAAACGTCATGAGCACTCCTAATAGTACGGTATCATTCGCGAATTCCTCTAGCTACAATATTTCTAAAAAAACAAATGTTAGTTTATCATTTAAAAATGCAGATCAAGATAACTTAAACTATGAGATTGAAGCCTACCTAGTACCAGAATTAACTTGCTCTTTAATATTAGGGATAGATTTCATAGAAAAATTTATTTCAATAATTAATACAGAAAAAGGAATAATTAATTTTAAAAATGACAATAATATTCTTTATTTAAATACTCAAGAAACAAATCATAAAAGTATTGATGAAAAACTATATAACAAGTTCAGTTTCAATATAAATAAGAATCTAACTCCCTCAGAAATTTTAAAACATTATTTGCAAAATTATTCTAATGAAAAAACAGAGGCAAATTTTGCAAAAGTAGATCCTGTTTTGATCAATATAAATCCCAAAGTCAATGTAAAAGCGAAGCCTTACCCGATACAATCGAAGCACTTTCTTCAATTCAAAGCTAAAATAAAAGACTTACTTAATAAAAAAATAATTGAACATTCCAACTCTAAAATAAACTCCCCTGCCTTTGTCGCAGATAAACCAAACGGGGACATCCGAATAATCGTTGATTACCGAGAGGTAAATGAATTTATTGAAGATGACTCCTATCATTTCCCTTCAATTTACGACAACATTGAGAGACTTAATGGAATGAAGTATTTTTCCACAATCGATTTAACGAATAGTTTCTATCAAATAAAACTAAACGAAGAATGTAAATTTATTACGAGTTTCATAACTCCAATAGGGCAGTTCCAGTTCAACACACTACCATTCGGACTAAAATCAAGTCCTAAAATCTTCCAGAGAACAATGGCAAAGGTTCTGTTCAAACACGATAATCTCATAATATTCATGGATGATGTATTAATATACAATAAAACTGAAGAAGAACACATAAACAGTATCAAGAGTGTTTTAAACACCTTGAAAGAACATAGCTTTAGCATAAACTTAGACAAATGTGATTTCTTCAAACCATCAATAAATTACCTAGGATTAAATATTGATTCAGAAGGATATAAAGCTGACTTATCCAGGCTTAAGGAAAAAATCTTCGATATTAAAATAAAAAATAAAAAAAGCATCCAAAAGTTTAGCGGATACATAAACTTCTTTCGTCCATTTCTACCGCAAATCAGTTCAATAATAGCTCCATTAAACGAAGCTCTTAAGGCAAACAATTTTCTAAACGAAAAGCAAATTACTAAAATAAAAGAACAAGCTAAGGTACTAATACAAAAAATATTAAAATAATGTATCCAAATTATACGCAGTCATTTTATTTGAATACTGATAGTTCAGAATATGCATGTGGTAGCATCTTATCACAAGAACATGGAATAGTCGGTATCTTTAGTCATAAGTTTTCAGACACGCAGAAAAACTATAACATCATGGAAAAGGAATTCTTATGCATTCTGCTATCCTTAAACAAATACAAATACATCATTGGTACATCAAGAGTAAACATATTTACTGATAATAAGAACATTATCAGCAATACTCCCATAAGTAATAGTCGAGTACAAAGATGGAAAATTTTACTCTCAGATTTTAACTACAAACTTTTTCACATTGAAGGAAAACAAAATAACTTACCAGATTTAATCTCAAGAGACCTTATGTTAGTAAATATCTCACAAAATAAAAATAAAGTTATCACTCAACTTTTACAAGAACAGAAAGTCAATAATTCAGAAATTGAAAAGTTCAATTTAATTAAAGACCCAACATATAGCAATATGAATATCTATGTCGACATTAAGAAAAGAATATACCTCAAGAAAAACACCGCCAATTTATTCTTATCAGAATTACATGACAACCAAGGCCATCCAGGAGAATCCATTATGTATAAAACTCTATACCGTTACTATTTTATTCCTGAAATACGAAAAATTATAAGCGAAATATGTAATCACTGCCAAATCTGTAAACAAACAAAAACATCAACCTATAAATACGGAATAGTTACAGGAAACATAGCAAACACCAACTTCATGGAAAAAATAAGTATTGATTATTTTGGCCCTATCGTTGACTGTAAAAGGCATTTCAAAACAACTAAACATAAAATATGGTTATTAGTTGTTGTAGAAAACTTTACAAAATATACCAAAATCTATCAAGTCAACTCACTCTACCCGAAGGAATTAATTAACAAACTAAATCAATATACTAAAGAATTTTACAAACCAAAAACAATTTTGAGCGACCAAGGAACAACCTTTAAAAGCTCTGAATACTTCCAATGGGCTCAACAAAACAACATTAATATTATGCACACTTCAGTATATAACCCCTCCAGCAATGGAATAGTAGAAAGACGGAACAGCATAATTAAAAATATCCTAACAATTTACAAAGGACAAAGTTTACCAAAGATATTAAAGATCGCAGAACATAGGTTAAATAACTATATATGTACAGCTACTGGGTATAGCCCAATACAATTAGCTTTGAAAGAAAACCCTTACGACCTTTTAAGCATTGACGATTATCATAATATCAAAGAGAGAGCTATACTTAACCAACGCGAAACTAACAAGAAGAACTCGGAATACGTTAACAAAGGAAGAAGGTTACATAGCTATAAAGTTTACGATAAAGTCTTTATAAAGTCATTTGAACAAGGTAAACTAAACAACAAATATCTGGGTCCTTATATTGTATTCGAAGTATCAAAGTCTAAAAACAGAGTTAAGATTAAGAAGAAAAATCGGTATGAATGGTGGAATATTAAGAATATTATTCCTTTTGTTTGTGGGAAGAGTAAACCTTGTAATAATCAATTACAAAAAAATAATTTATTTTATTTATTTTTAAATAAAAATAAATTCACCCCATCGACATCATGGTCACCAGCAGAAGAATAAATAAAGAACCTAAACGAACCTTTTACACATCAATTTATTTAAATTATCTTCTAAATAAGTCGGTTCCACGTGAGCCTGACAATGATATATTATAAAAATTCTTATGATTTGACGAATTTGTTTGTACTTGATAGGATTATTATAATATACATGTTTCTTATTTTTTACTTAATATCTTTACGTCAATATTACATTTTTTCTCCTTACAAGTCTTTAATTCAATTATATTAAAGAGGTTTTTACAAGATCTAAGAAGACAGAATTGTTTATAATATTTTAAACCATATTGTATTATATCTTTATGATTTTTTGTTTAATACTTCTTGTGTCAATACTCCATCTTCTCTTCTTTCATGTTCTAAGAACACATACATAGTAGAGGTTTTTACAAGTTCTAAGAAGACAGGATTGTTTGTAATTATTTGTTCTTTTAACTGTTATATTTTTCTCATTTTTTGTTTAATACCTCTTATGTCTCTATTACACTTACTCTTCACTCATGTCTTCATTGCAAATTAAAAGTATTGTCTTTTAGAAGATCTAATCTGACAGAATTGTTTATAATTCTTCTTTTATTGTAGTGTTATATTTTTCTTATTTTCTGCTTAATACTTCTTATGTCTCTATTACACTTTCTCTTCTGTCATGTCTTTAATGCAATCACATAAAAGAAGTTTTTACAAGTTCTAAGAAGACAGAATCCTTTATAATTCCTTCTTTATTGTAGTGTTATAGTTTTCTTATTTTCTGTTTAATACTTCTTATGTCAATACTCTATTTTCTCTTCTGTCATGTTCTAAGAACAAATACATAGTAGAGGGTTTTACAAGATCTAAGAAGACAGAATTCTTTATAATACTTTCTTTATTGTAGTATTTTATTTTTCTTATTTTCTGTTTAATTCTTCTTATATCAATACTCCATTTCCACTCTCTCTTTTTAATCAATGCAATCACATTAAAGAGGTTTTTACAAGATCTAATCTGACAGAATTGTTTATAATTCCTTCTTTATTGTAGTGTTATAGTTTTCTTATTTTCTCTTTAATACCTCTTATGTCTATATTACATTTCCACTCTCTCTTTTTAATCAATGCAATCACATAAAAGAGGTTTTTACAAGATCTAATCTGACAGAATTGTTTATAATTCCTTCTTTATTGTAGTGTTATAGTTTTCTTATTTTCTCTTTAATACCTCTTATATCAATACTCCCTCTCTTTCAAAATATTTCAATTGTACATGTTTTAAATACAAAGAAATAATATGTATGAGGACATACATCCTCAAAATACATAGTTTAGTTATGACTACCCGTCAATCACAATACTCGCAATCAAACAGCAACAGATACATCCACCCTTAACACCTCGCTAATGCTCGTGTGCTTACAGTTACATATATCTATCATGATCGTCTTTCATTACCCATCTTTATTAAAGTTTTGTTTCTGCCTTAGAGGCCTTCAGCCATTAACAATTATGACGTAGCTTTGCATCCTACCTTGCCAGATAAACGCTAAACCAGTGGTCACGTGAATACGTTCCTCTCGTACTTGTAACCACTACTCTAAAAGAAATATAACAGTAGGGTAAAACTAACCTGTCTCACGACGGTCTAAACCCAGCTCACGTTCCCTTACAATGGGTGAACAATCCAACACTTTGCGAATCCTGCTTCGCAATGATAGGAAGAGCCGACATCGAAGAATCAAACTGCGTAGTCGCTATGGACGCTTATACGCAACAAACCAGTTATCCCTATGGTAACTTTTCAAATACCTCTATCTCTAAACAATTAGAATTAAAAAGGATCTCTAGGCCCCGATTTCTCGTTATTATGTTCTATAACATAACTCAGGCAAGCTATTGCCCTTGTGCCCAACGCAGGGTTTCCCTCCTTGCTGTGCTTACCTTTGGACATCTACGTTGTCTTCTAGTAGATGTGCCGCCCCAGCCAAACTCCCAATCTGAACAATTAGATAACCCATATATTACGCAGTGGTCTTTCACTAAAACCCACCTATCTACACCGTAACAATGTTTTACCATCCTCACATTAGAGTCAAGCTCAATAGGGTCTTCTTTCCCCGCTGTTGTTTCCAAGCCCGTTCCCTTGGCTGTGGTTTCACTAGATAGTAAGTAGGGACAGTGGGAATCTCGTTGATCCATTCATGCGCGTCACTAATTAGATGACGAGGCATTTGGCTACCTTAAGAAAGTCATAGTTACTTCCGCCGTTAACCCGTGCGTAATTCCCTTTCGAGAGCTTCACAATACGAGCACTGGGCAGAATTCACTTTGTGTCATAATCACAAAGCTATGTTTTTACTAAACAGTCAGATTCCCAGAATAGTTACAGTTCACTAAAGAGCCAATCCTTATTCCTAAGTTACAAATCTATTTTGCCGAATTCCCTTACTTACATTATCCTATACACTAGAGGTTATTAACCTTGGATACCTGCTTCGGTCTAGGTACGATATCTATATTTTCAATGTACTTTCATCGCAGAATCTTACCTAAGAAAACATCATTACGATATTTGAATAATTTGAAAGTGTCAAAGTCTTTCAGTAACTGTCATTTCACACTCAGTCTTACCTAGACACGGAAAGTCTAGTCTCATATAAGCCTCTGCATACATCAAATAAAGTTGTCACCAACACACTTATTAACCAAGAAATATTAATCTTGCCTCCTTTCGATCGCCTTTCAAAGCTCTCTTAGGTATCGCTTAACCCTCTTATAAGAGGAACCCTTATCCTCTCCAGTGTTCATTAACTGAATTATTGCTACTACCACCAAGATCTGCTCTGCATTATGCTCCACATACAATCACTCGCATCCTTCTACGCACAATACATGCCTTCCTACTCTACTTAAAAAAAAAAGTAGGAACAGAATCGAAAGAAAGCTCTAGCACCATCCATTTTCAGAACAGTTGAATTCGGTAGGTACGTTGTAACACGTTTCTTAGCGGATTCCAACTTCTATGGCCACCGCCCCACTGTCTAGATTCAACTACTTCTTTATTGGTTTCACTGCGCTCCCCTTAGGCTTCTTATCTGTTCAATAGGTTCATCCCTCTTCGCAAACACTACTTACTAGTATCTGCCCACTAAGTGTGCATATAAATAAAAATAATTCAAATAAGAAATTATTAAGAAATACTTGTGAGTTTGATAATAAGGTATCAGACACTCGTTCTTAACCCCCTAATCACATTTTGCTACTATTGGGGACTTCACTACCTCGCACAGAAGCCTCCTCCCCTCCTTATACTTTGCAAGCAACCACTCTACTCTCACATTCATCTATTCACAAGATATATCACAGTGCTAATCAAAAAACAATAACAACATAAACAAAGGAATTTTATAGCCAATAACCTACAACAAATTTACCATATCTCTTTATCTCAACCAGCATCTATTTTTAACAAATAAAACAAACAATAATATTACACCTTTAAGCATGACACTTTACTTTAATCTAACCAAAACATAAAAAATAAAAATATAGTGAAAACTCTACTCCTAATGAATGTACTAATATCAAATTTAATAAACCTCTAAAACACATATGAGGTGAAATAAAATGAATCCACCATAACTAAATTACAAGTAACAGAAAAGCTCTTAAAAAAAGAATTTTAAATGAAAATAAAACAAAAAAAAATATAGAAATTTGAAAGGCAGACTAATACCAAAGAAATCCCACAATTCAAAACCAAATAACACAAATTATAACAGAACCACAAACTCTTACGCACATCTACTACCATTCAATCACACCAATCTCATGAACTTCACTAATTCCCAGTGGAGTAAGTAACTCAAAGTGCAACAATGGAATGACACATGTTGTCTACTTGTTCACTGAGAGCTGCTTATTTCACTGGAAGATCATGTTATAATTCACATGGATAAGGATAATCACGTGTTGATTGCTTACCATTGTTGTAATATATAACCTCTGATATACTAACTACTTTGCAAGCCCATAATTCTGTTAACCTGTTTTTGCACTGAGTTCCAGGGTTTTACTCCTATTCCTGCAAAGGAAAAGGTTTCCCTTGGATTTTACTCAGAATCTTTTCAGCCAATTAGGATGTTGTCGGGAGTAACGACCCCGCCTAAAGGAAGCCCTGGGGATGGTGTTTATCTTCCCAGAACGGGTAGTTTGAAGGTAGCCCAAAGCTGCTTATCTGCTGTCTTTGACAGTTATCTTTGAATAAATTATCTTTTATCAAAATTATCTTTTATCTATCGGGTCGCACTAATACAACTATATAAACCTTCGTTACACATCTAGTTCTAAAAACCTTCTGTTTGCTGTATCAGTGCACTCCTTGGTCCGTGTTTCAAGACGGGTGCAATAAATTGCCTTCCGTGTTGGTAATTTCACTACTTAGTGGTCCGTAAAGACCTTGCTTCTTTCCTTCGCAGTACTTCTTCGCTATCGGTGTTCTGTTATATTTAGTCTTGGATGCGATCTACCACCCATTTCACCTTGCATTACCAAGCAAGGCTAATCAATCTTATTATTCAAATCAAATATAAATAAATTATAATCATGAGATCGAAATTTCAATCATGATTATAAAAAAATTTTTTTAATTTTAAAATATCAATTGATAGAATAGATGTGATAAAAAAATATAAAATTGTTGATCTTAAAAATTTTCAAATATTTATAAATTAACTCATAATAAAAAATTTTTCTAAATATTTTCTAATATTATCTTAAAAAGTGTACATATTCATATAAAAGGAATATTTTATATATATTTAAGTTTCTAAAAGAAGTTTGACTACTTTTTTGTTTTAAAATATTAGAATATTGAGACTTTGTGGTTTTTAGTAAAAGTTTTAGGAAATTTTAATTTCCAAATTAGTCAAATTAGATCAAAATAGAAATATAAATTAAAAATTTTTAAAATACCCTAGGCAATCACTTTCTATATACACTTGAACGAAAACACACATCAACAAAACCAGAACAAATATATATAATATTTAAAGTATCTATACAGAGTATAGGTTGCAAAATCTATACTCTAGAGACAAACAAATAGCTGAGATAATAAAATCATAGCTCATGATGGGTCCTTACCATTCTCCTTGAAATTACTCGATAGCTGCTCTTGTCAATGATGAATTGTCATGCCCTCGTTTAAAGTAGTTGTTTTCACTGGTTTTTTTGACATCACCCCAAGGGACATGTTTTCTTCTGTTATTTCTAAAATGTTTACTACAAAATTTTGTCCGAAGGACTTACAACAAGTAACTATTCCGAGAACATAGTTTTAATAAGAAAATCGTCCTTATAAGCGAATTATAAAAGGTTAATTTATGAAAACAATTAAGATACTTGATTCTACTACCTAAAGACACTCTTAAATAAATTGTTTTTTAATTTCAATTTTCATATTGTAAACTCTATAAAAAATTATAATACGGATTATATTTTTCAAGTCATATATAAATCGATTTTGTTTAAAATTTTTCATTTTTTAATAAGATCAATTAAATTTATTATAAGATAGGAAATCAAATTAGTGAGAACCATTAAAATTAAACTAATTTTTTGGAATTAAACATCAAATTATAATTTAGAATAAACCAATGATTTATAAACACAATATATTAAAAAACGGTTTGTTAGGGTCTAATTTTGTGGTTTTAATTTATATAAATTCAAATCAATTAGGTTAATTTGTAAATAATGTCATTAAATTTTAAAAAATTAATAAATATAAAAATATTTAAAAAAATCATTAGGAAATAACTAAGTGTTAAATTTTCAATCTTGTTTGCTGATATTTGTTAAAATATATTCATCAATCTTTGCGTTTCTTACACTTTTTATGAAACATTTTATAATAATCTTTGTTCTTAATGTTTAAATCTTCTTAAGATATCCTTTAAGTGTTATTTTAATAAAGTAAAATTTTTAATATTTAAAACCATTTTTTACCTTTGTATAAATGCATCAATAATTGAATCTTATATCCTATAATTATTTTAAAAACATAAGTACTTAAAAATTCAATGTTTTTATTATGATATAGACAGAATATTATAGGAGATATCGATTATTTTAGATCGTTTTTATATGTTTTATTGTATTAAGTAACCACATAACATTTATTCATTTCTAAAATATACTGATTCAATAAATACTTAAACAAATAAATAATGATTTAATTTGTTAAAGTTGATAAAAGAAACCTTGGAAAGCATGAAAGCAACCAAAAAATATTAAAATAAAAGTTTTTCAATAAGGTTTTTGGTTAAAGTTATCTATCTAGTTATCACAATGAAATAAATAATTTAAACCTCTGCACATTAAATTAATAAATAAGAAGAAAATAAACAACATTGTAAAAATGATAGTCACAACTATTTATATATAATCGAAATGTAAACATCTAATTTTTAAAATTTTTTATATTTCAATTTTGATGTAGTTTGATTTAAAAACTACATTAATCATTTTATGTAAATTATTTTATTACAATTAGATTTTTGAATAAAAGCTGACTTAAGAAACATTCTTATTTTAAAATATAATTTAATAGATTTTGTAGCTAATTTATTGCAAAACATGGCAATTTGAAATTTTGATAAAAATTTTTATATACGGCAAATATTTTTAATAATTCATAATACTTTTTATTTATTTTAAAAAGATTGTTAAGATATTTATAAAAATTATACTGCTTCATCAAGCATTATATTTTTTTATAGATTTGGTTTTATTCTGAATTTAACATAATTAAACAAAAATATTTTCTAATTTATATTTAAAGTATTTTAGTAATTTATAAAAAGCGAATATTTAAAGCTTATATCAATATTTGTTTCTATATTCATTGTATCTTAGGCAAAACAATTTATAAGTTATAGTGCGCTTAATATAATATTAATTCAAATATATATTCATATGAATTTTATTCGTCGAATTTTTTAATATAATTTGCAGTGTTTTTAAAGTTTGTAAATATAATAAAGTCTATTTACTGTCAAATATTATAAAATTACAATTCATAATTATATTCATATTATTTTTAGGGTTCGTATTTTAACCCATATTTTAACTGAATCTATTTATAAAAATATTTTTAAAGTTCTTTATCTATAAAAAGTTACTAGATTACACTTTTACTCAACAATAGAATCTTAATTAGTAAGATCAAAATTTTTAATTTTTTAAAAAAACGCAGTTTATCAATTTCTATTACTTTATTTTTCTAGTTCATAATGGTGTATAGATTTTTAACCTTGAAAATGGATTTTGTTGGCAAGGTAAATGTTAATCTAACAAAAATACATTTCAAATACAACGAATAATATGATTTTATGATAAACTTCTAAATAAAATTTGTTTTTTGCAGTTTAATCAAAAATATCTTATCCCAAAGTTATAATTTTTAACACAGTATTTAAGGGCAGATTTTCTTGTTCCTTTTTAATAAATTATTTATATAATAAAGTTTCGAAAGATGAAGTTTGTATATGTTTAATATTTGCACAATTTTTGTAAGTAGTATTTTTTACTTTAAAATTTTTTATTTCATACAATTTTATAAAGTATAAATTAATTAAAAGGTCTGAAAAATAGTTAAACCTTGAATATAAGATATAATCATACTAAAATCAATAATATAAACTCCTCCTTAAGTTTTAGAAAACTTTAATTAAATACATACAAATTTAGATATCTCAGAAAATATCATTATATTGTAATAGGTCATTATATTTTATATTTATTGATATTATTTTAGCATTTTAAACTTCAATAATACAACCATGTTTTTTAAGAATAGAAAAGACAAACTTATTTTAAATAAATATTCTTATTTGCAAAAATAACTCATCTTATGCTTTTATATGAATTAAAATAATAATATTATTAATAGGTTGATAATTCTATTTTAAATATACCTGATTAAAATAAAAATCATTTTTATAACCTTAAATATTGTTAAATATTAATATTTATTTTTTACCAAAATCAATTTGATACATTAAAATTAGAGTGTTTGTTGTTTAATTTTTTTAAAACAGATTCAAACAAAGCTATAACACTTCTTTTCTTAATTTATGCTAAAAAATACAACATTTCTTTATAGAACTCAAGTTTGCAATTATATTCTTATTGCGAAAAATCTCAAAAACAACAAATTTATTTTTAGAAGAAGATGAATTGAACTTAGTAAAATGAAATTATAGTATCGTTTATAACCCTAAAAACATTGATTTTGAAATATTCAAGTCATAAAAAATAACTGATTATAAATACATTGATTGAGAAACAAAAAAGTTTTTAAACCATATAATATTAAATATTTTTATAAGAAGTTAATTGAATTTTTGAGGAATTTTATAATAATTAATATTGTGTGACGCTGAATAGTTTAAAATTTTTTAAAGTGTACAAAGAATCAGAAAGAGTAAAATACACATGATAACAAATTCAAACAATGCACACTATATATGTTTATAAAAAATCAAGCTAAAATTAATAATCACAAAATTTTAAAATATATATATATCTTCAGAAAATCTATTCTATGGGGCTAGTCATGTTAGTCATTTTTAAACAATCAAATAAGATTTTTTCAATCATTTAAATTTATTATCACATAAATGAGGCCATGTAAATTAAATTATATTAAAATTTTATAATATTTTATTCGAATTAAATTTTAATACTTCTTTACTGATCAAATCTTAGAAATGTTATATTCTATAAAAATAATTATGTTAAGACCGTTTAGAGTGACTATTAGATTTTCGAATAAGACTTATAAACACATTTACATTGAAAAAAGGTAAGAATAATATAGTCATATAAAAATATTTTAACTTGCTATAGTCATAACATACATTGTAGGCAAGATTCGTACCCAAATATATTGTATTTTTTTTAAATATAATTTAAATTTAACCCCAATGAATATGAAAAAGGAAAGAATAAATAAAAGATACTGACTTGAAATCTTTTTACCTTAACAACCTGATACTGGGTCAGTATCCATCTGCATACGAAAAACCTGTTCTAAAAAATGCATTTTTTATTTATAAAAAACAAAAAATATAAAAAACTTTTGATTCTCCCTAAAATAGTAGTTTATTTTACTTATTTTAAAAACAAACTTTTAAACCAAAAACCTTACATACTATTAAGAAATGAAGCTCAAAACTAAAAAAAATAATATAATAAATGAATATAATCGATTAGTTTTTATAAATATAGCACTAAACATCAAAGAGGACTAAAATCATGCGCAAATTTATCTATTTTTTATAATTTAACATAAAAAATAACATAAAAAATTTTGGATAATTGTATCATATTAATAAGAAATTTTTAAAATTTTCTATTCTGAGATACAAAATATTGCTTTTATTATTTTAGGTATATAGAAAACTTAAAATAATCTATATAGGCTTGGACAGGTAGAAGCCCTCAGGCAGGATTATAATAGCAAAGAATTATTTGATTATTCTTTTAAAATTGTTAAAATCGGGTTTTGATTTACATTAATAGGAACATATAAATAAATAAATTTGTAGATTAGTTATTTTATTTATTAGAGTCTGGGAGAAAAGAAAATTTTTTTAGACAGCGAACTCGTTTTGTTGTTATTTGTTTGAAATTACAATTGAAATAACTAGATAATAATATTATGCAAAAATTTCACAATATTCTATTGGTTATTAATTTCATAATATAAGATGATTGTATACACTTATGAATTGGTTTTAAATAAAAGACGGTGTTTTTTCTCATGAGTAGAAAGCCCATATGTTTAATATAGATATTGATCTGATCAACTATCATTCTTTAATAATTTTACTTAGAATTTACTAAGTAAAAGTATATATAAATCTAATGAATGTTTATAAATCTTAATATTTTAAACAAATAAGATAAGATAATTTGTTGTATCTTCTTAATTCAATTTCCTCAAGGTAATTTTATTTAATGATATCATGGTTCTTGATCATACTAACTTCTTTTATCCCAAATTTTTGTATTTAATTTGCTAAAGATCGAACGAAACGAGATTTAAAAAATATTTTATACTTACTGTTTGCTTTCTATATAAAGACCTTTATTCTACACAAAAAACCTAAGGGGATAAAAATTAGTATTATGAATGAAAAAAGTATTCTTATATAAAAAGCAAATAACGCTCTGATTTTTTCAATATTTAGTGGAATCTTTATCTACTGAATATATATAGTGGTCTTAAATAAACAAACTTTACTATTTCGTATGATAAGTGATATAATAAGCAGATGTAAATTATTAATACCCGATGTTATCAAAAAATACAGGCAATTAAAATATTTACATATTTGGTGTTAGTGCGAATGTAAAGGTTTATTATAAAATGGGTAAAAATCATAAAAATTTATGCTCATTTTTAAAACTAGATCGAAAGTTTATCTAATTCTTACAATCCATCATGTGCTTAGAAAAGAGAATTCTAGTATCTAAAATCGAAAATTCTATTTCTCAAAAAAACAAAGATTAAAGCCTTTACATATTGTGTACCTCTGGGAATGGACACTTTTTTATAAAAAATTTTAAGAATCTCTTTAACATTTTAATTAGTTGGTTTAGTCATTTATTTTATGATAAGAAGAAAAAAAAGGATATCCATTATGTTTTTCTTCATATTTACATTTCTATGAAATTTCATTAATATTTCTTATTAAATTGATTCTAAGTACATCAAAACACAAATATCATGTATTAAATTGTATTTTATAAATATATTATTATTGATGTGTTTATTTTTATTTTATCTTGCTATTTTAATATATTAAATTTTTCAGAAATAAATAAGCGATTTTTTAATCAAATCACACTTTTAAGTCAAAAAGTGAACTTGATTTTCAAAAAATTGATGGTCTACACAACATCTTTAATGTTGTGATTTATGTAAATATTAAACAGCTATAGAACTTATTTTTTGTTTCATGGTGGGTTTTGCGTATATCTATATAAAACACAGATATTCTGCATCATTTTAAACTATCTTTTAATCATAATTTCACGGTTAAATAAATATAGAGCCTTGATGGTATTTGTTAATAGATAGATAAACTTGCACTTTAATACGGTTGGGTTGAGCTGGTCTACTTACTTTTTTAGAATAAAATATGTTTAAATTAGAAATATCTTTTGAACACATCCTTTATTTATTCACTTTGTTTTTATACTTTTCATATTCTCCTTTTTCCTTAAAAGGAGAATATAATCTTACCAGTAAATAATACTTCCATTTTGGGTAATGTCAATCATACCCAACAACCTCCCTCTCCTCAGCAATGTTTTAACTGAGAAGCATGTCTAGTCATTCTTTTCCCATTCTCATCTACAACACTGTAAACATCCCCATATTTCTTTTCTTCTATAGTGCCTTTAGTCTTGAACTCTTCATCCATCTTATTTTCCTTCAATTCATTTCTAATTAACACACAGTCACCCTCTTCAAATCGTTGGGCTTTTCCATCATATTTCGCAAATTCTTTTTGATATTTCTTTTGATGTTCCTGTACCTTGCTCCAGTTCTCTCGTAACATAGCTTCGTTTGGAGTACAACCAATTCCGCGGTGAATAATATCGTTGTAATTCTTAACAATCTTTTCCAACTTAATTTTAGTCATTCCTCTCGTTTTCCTACATGCGTTTCTAAGTGTTCTGTTGGCCCTTTCGATTCTACCATTACTTTGGTGATAGTAAGGTATCGATAATCTGTGGCTAACATTCTTTTCTTTACAAAACTTCGCAACCTCATTGTTTAAGAACTCCTTCCCATTATCACTAATAATTTCTTTGTAGGGCAAATCTTGATAAACCTTTTCTAAAAATTTCACAATGTTCACGGCTTGCTTCTTTCTTGTTGTCATCGCGTACATCTTTCTTGTAAAATAATCTATAGCTGTAATTATTCTATCTCCAGCGGTCAGTTCCAGCATATCCACTCCGATCCTTTCACCGGGTCTATTTGTTTCCACAAACCTGCATGTCTTTCCTATTTTAGGATCCATTTTCTTACATGTTTCGCACTTTTCTATGACCTTTTTTATCTTTTCTTCTTGTACTCTAACTCCACTTTTCTCTAGAAAGTTTTTTAGAGTTTTTCTATGATTTTTTGCTACATGTAATTTCATTATCGTCTCCTCTAACGCATCCTCCCCTTCTTTGACTCTGTGTTCAAGGGATCTACTTAGTGCATCCGCACTATGCAACTCTCTCCCAGGTATATATCTAATCTCAAAATCGAAAGCTTCTAGTCTGCTGAACCATCTTTGTATTCTTGGTGTGCCAAAATCTTTCTTTCTCTTTAGTTCCTCTATTGCTTTATGATCCGTAAGTAAAACGAACCTATTTCCTTGCAAATAATACTTGTACTTTTCCATCCCCCATAGGGACGCGAGGACCTCCTTTTCTGTAATTGTATAGTTTTTCTCCGCCTGGCTAAGTGATCTAGATGCATATGCTACTGGCGTTCCTTCCTGTTTCAACACTGCGCCTAGACCTACGTCTGAGGCGTCAGTTTCTAACTCAAACGGTTTCTTGGCATCAGGTATGAGCAATTCCAATCTTTTTCCCATTTCAGACTTTATTCTCTCAAAGGCCTCTTTATGTTTCAAATCCCAAACAAATCTTTTTTCCTTAACCAATAGTTCATATAATGGTTTCAGAATCTCCGTAATATTTCTAACAAACATCCTATCATAATTTATCATTCCGAGAAAGCGCTGCACTGCCTTTTTACTTCTCGGCTGTTCATAGCTTATTATACCCTGCGATCTTTCTAAACTTGGCTTGATCTTATTGTATTCTATAATGTACCCTAAAAATTCTATCTTGGTCTGACAGAGTTTTCTTTTTTCTGCATTTTCTGTTAAGTTGTGACTTTTCAATATATTCAATACTTCCTTTAAGTTTTTGTCGTGTTCTTCTCTTGACTTTCCATATACCAAGATGTCGTCGATGTATACCATACATTTCATACCGATTTTACCGTCAAATATAAGATTCATACACCTCTGGAAAATTGACGGGCTGTTCTTGAAGCCCTGAGGCATCCTAGTAAATTGATATAGTCTTTCTCCAGAATAAAATGTGGTCTTTTCTTTGTCCTTTTCTTTTATTGGCACATGAAAGAACCCATCACGCAAGTCCAAAGTAGTAAAATACCTCATTTCTCTCAAGTTAACCATCATTTCTTGTATATTCGGAATTTCAAATGTGTCTGCTTCTACCAAATTATTTATTCTTCTTAAATCTACGCAGAAGCGTAGCTTACCATTCCTCTTTCTTGTAAGCACTACGGGATTAAGCCAAACTGAGTTACTTGGCTCAATAATTTTTCTTGCTTCCAGGTCTTCTAACAATCTTCTAAAATCATCCTTGTCTTTCAAACTCTTTATAGGTCTAGTCCAGTTCACTGGTGGGCTATTTCCTGTATCAATGCAACATTCTAGTGGTAGACTCTTTTTCTTTTCTTGTATTATTTTTACCATGTTATTAGAAAGTAATATTGTCTTTGAATTTGGTGCCTTTACTACATTAAAATCTTCCTCATACTCTGCATTCCCATATCTGAATTTTAATTTTAATATTCCTTGTGTTTTATTTACAGCACCTCCAAAGCAAGTATACTCTTTTATTATCGGATTTATTTTCAGCGTATCTAAACTTCTCAATGCTCCGCTACAGATCATATTTTCGGAAGCTCCCGTATCAAATACGGCGTTGTATGCTTTTCCTTCTATTTCAATTTTTCGCTCATCTATGTTGCATCCGACATCTATTTTTACATTATTCATTTTCCTTTCATTGTTACAGTTTTTTATTAAGTGACCTTTCTCTCCACATTTAAAGCACTTCATGTCTGTATTATTCCTAACATAGCAATCTTTTCTCTCATGTCCTATTATACCACAAGAATAGCATCTTTTTTGCGTTTTCTTATTCTTTTTCTCTTCCACTGGC
>JAEMTY010000145.1:0-45049 GCA_020423425.1 Chrysopa pallens
AGTTTTAACTGTTTTACAAAATTCTTCTAAAACTAAAAATGTATCTTCATGATTTAAAATTCTCTCATAGGTCTTTTCATAATATTTTATGTACCCATGAGACCAGAGCTTTTTAATGAGATCTCTGATCCCACAGGTACTGAAAGGGATTCTTAAAAGATCTCCTCTCAAAAATCCTGAGACAAGAATAGTTTCAAGTATTAAAAATCTTGGTAAGTGCAGTATACTCTTATTCATATTTTTAACATATTAATAATTACTTCTAAATTTGATAACACAAAAATTCTGAAATCTATCCTTCTTAGGTAGATGAAGTGTTCATTCTTTATTAAAATGTACATAGCTGATGAGATCTTTTCTATCTCTGATTCAGTGATTCTGAATTCAAATCTGTAAGGAACACGACAATTATCATTAATAATATCTTCAATATTTTGTTGTACAAGACGTAATTTGTTTAGTTCATTATTAAAATTCTGAAATTTAGTATTTCCAAGTATTAAGTCTTCTAAAAGACCTTTAGTGAGAAGAGGATAAAATCTGCTTACAGAGAAATCATTGAAGCAATCCTGAAGAGTTGAGTAGAAATTAATTTTATTAATCTTTATACTGTTTAGAAATTTGGAAGAAGGAACATACTTTGATTTGTAACGGCTTACACAAACACACTTCTCAAGGAAAAATTGATAATAATTGGCTTTTTCTCCTAACAATTCAAGAGTTACATAACGTGGAAATATTATATTTTTATGTTTATCAAAATAGCTTACACAAAAGTCAAAGAAAATGTTTGGATGCTTTGAATATATAAATCTGTTAACATATCCAAGAAGAATATCAGTATTATCACTAAAAAATAACTTTTTACATCCGAAAATTTCAAAATAGATATAAAATCCTGGATTAAATAGTTTGATTATTCTAATAAATTTGTGAAAGTAGATACGCTCAATTGTTCCTTCATATGATTGTTTATTTTTGTTAAATTTTAATTCATCAGATGTATTGTATTTTGACAATATTAAATTTAAATCAGTATATGTTATTGTACAATTAAAACTTGCAAGATAAAAATCAATTTTATTGTTGTTAGCTAATTCTATTACTCCGAAATTAAATGTTTCAAAATCTGAAATGTCATAATCTGTATCGTTAATTGTATAAATGATTCCTTTTGCTTTAGGTCTAGACTTGGTATATGCTATTTTGATGTTACTTCTAACTACCTCTTCAAAACTAGAAAGAGTTATCATGCCAATTATTGCATCTATGTCATAAAACTTACCAAGATCTCCTAATTCCGTATGCGCCATTGATTGTAATTGCTTATTAGATTCTGCATTGGGCATACTCTTTTGATAATTCTGTTTCTTTTTCTTATAATTCTGGATACTTAGTTTAATTTCATTACTTATGTTCATATGGGGTTGCTAAAATCATTGTATAAGAAGATTTGATAAAAAAAGAGTGTTATCATACAAATTTTTTAAATATTTTTAAAATCTATAATCAATTGAATTAAAAGATGATCTAATTAATCAAAATAAGGTAAGATTTTTAATAAAAACATATTTGATCATATTAGAAGTTTTGGTTTGAATTGAATCTAATTATAAAATGATTTATTTTATCATATAAAGTTTTATTTGTTTACATTTTCAAATTTTGATAAAAGATAATAAAAAATTTTATTTATACATCTTAATTATGTCATTAAATTCTTATATACGTAAAAATTAAAATTAAAGATCTAAATTTATTAATTTTGATTTTAATCTTATAAAATTTAAAATAATTTCCATTTTTGGTTTAAATAAATCTTTATAAATCAAAGATTATTAAAATAAAATTATAGATATTAAATACATAAAAAATGGTTTAAAATAGTTAATATGTATAATTTAATAAATGATTTCAAACTTTATAAAATAAAATAATAATATATTAACACTTAAAAATGTTTAAAATTGTATATTTTGATACTCTTTTAAACTGATTTAACTAAATCTTATAAATTGAATGTATTAACATGTTTTTAAACTTGATACTTTATAACTTATAAAAAATCTTAAATTGTATATTTTTATTTTTATAATTAAAGTAAGAAATGTATTAAAATATATTTTATTAAAATAACTCTTTAAAATCTATCTTCATAATAAAAAAATACATCATTTAAATATGATTATTTTAAATAAAATTGATGAATAAAAAATTAATGAAAACTAATTCTATTTAAATATAAATATATAAATCTTATACTTATTAAAAGCCTAAAATATATAAAAGTAAAATATAATTTTAACAATTACAATTATATCACCCCGCCCAAGTAGACTTGGGGGCGGGGATGATTTATTTACAATTTGTATTATGTTTGATTTAAATGTTAAATATAGTTGTTTGAATTAGAAATAATATCGTTTTGTTCAAATTAACAAAAAAAAACTAAAAATTTATATAATAAAGTATAAAGATACAAACATTATATCTTAATTTTTCTATTATAAGTCTTAATATTTATTAAATATAATAATTAAAATAAGGTTTATTTACCTAAAATAATAAATTAAAATTATAATCTAAAAATGGTTAATTAATAAATATTTTAAGGTTTAATTTTTATTTTTTTATACCCTTAAAAAAGTCGACAAAGAGTTGACTTTAAAAACACTTCATTTCTCTTCTGCTTTCCTTCCTTAGAGCCTAAAATGAATATATTATGGTATAGTAGTGAGTTTCCTTTTCTTTTTCTGCCTAAAGTCTTCCTATTTTTACTATAGTGAATTTTTGTATTTTTGTTCTCTTTCTAGGTGTTTTTTATGTTCTTAGTGTATTAGAGATTAGTTTATAAGGTTTTTTTGCTTCTTTTAAGAGTTTAATTTAGTTCTTTTTTGTTTAATTTTTGAGGTTTTAAAGTTGTTAAAGATAGTGCTAGGAAGGTTAGTCTGTGCTGTTCTTGTAAGTTTAATGTTGTTTTTTTGTTTGTTGTTGTGTAGTTTTTAAATTTTGTTTATAAAGAAAGTGTTGTGGATGTGTTTTTTGTTGTTAATAAGTTTGTTTTTTAAAGTTAAAAAATATGTTAAAAGAAGCTTAATTTTGAAGTTGAATAAAGAAAATAAGAATGTTTTATGTGTTTAAATAAATTATTATGTTAAAATGGTATTAGTAATGTTTTAAATTATAAATAAATTTATTGTTTTGTAAGATTTATTTTAAATATTTTTAGATTATATTATTAAAATTCTAAAAATAAATTTAATTTCTAACAGTTGAATAATTCTTTTCTCTTTAAAAATGATTTAAATTTATATAAAATAAAAATCTAAAAAAATGATTAAAATAAAATATAATTCCAAAAAAAATGATTAAAATAAAATATAAATCTAAAAAAATGATTAAAATAAAATATAAATCTAAAGAATATGATTAATTTAAGTATTAATATCTAAAATATAATAGTTTAAATGGTTTATAATGACAAAACAAGTTTTAAAGATTAAAAAATGTAAAAAAAAATTCTAAGAGAATTAAGGTTTAAATATTTAGGGTTTGTTAGAAAAAAGTAGTAAAATATAACCTTTTAATCTAATTTTCAATAAATTTATATTATTCTGGTAGATTAATATAAATGACATTGTATTTTAAATGAAATAAAACATAGCTCAACTTTACAATGCTAACATTGAGATCTAAATTTAATAGTTTGTTCAAAGTTAGAATGATTTAAAATAGATATTTCAATAAATTATAATAGAATAAGTTTTAATGTAAGATTAAAATTAAAAAACATAGATTTATCATAAAAATCAATATGATACTTTTAATATTGTCTATTATAGTATAAAACTAATAGATTAGATGGTTTTAATTATAAAAATCCGATAAAATCAACCTTTTATTTTTCTAAATCTTGTTTATAGATATACTTTCATCAAAACTTTTAGTTTTTAAAAATTATAATATAGATTCTTAAAAATTAGAATAAAACATCTATTCTAATAGTATAAATGTTTTTAAAGTTTAGTTTTACAATTATAAGTTGATTTTTATTATAAAATCTAAAAATATAGTAATGCTACTTGTAATAACACTAAAATAAGAAACTGTCTATAATATTAAAATTTAAACTAAAAATTCTATGGTTTTGATCAATATTCTATTCAATAAAAGAATATTATAATGGTTTTAAGTATAATTATAATTAAATGTTTTAATATATGTTAAGTTTAAATTGTTTTTAATTATAATATCTGTTAATTGTCTATTTTTTATTAATTATGATTTTATTTTAACTCAAATAATGTTTAACCTGATTTTATATGCAATTTTTAATTTTATGGATATACCTCTATAAATTTCAAAAATACATAGTAAATTTACGTCAATTTTATTAGAAATCTTACTTTTTTCAACTACTTTTTATTAAGTTTTATCTAATTTTATTGTTCTAAGATGTTTAGAGTTAACTTTTATTGATAAAAAATTAAATCATAATTTTAAATTAAAATGAATAGTTTAAGAATCATGTAAATTAAAATATTGATATAGATTTAAAGTTTTTGATATAATTTTTTAATAAAAATGTCAAATTTGAAAATGAAGGTTCAAAACTTAGAGAGTGCAATTTTTTTATCATGATAATAAATTCTAAAAAGGTCTTTTTGTTGATAAAGAAAAATCTTGATAAAAACAGGGTACAAAATTCGTCAGTTTTTCAGTTTTATACCCAAAAAAATTTCTACGGGGTACCTAACCTAATCAAAGATAACAGAGATAAGGTTCTCAAAATTGAAAATTCAAAAAACAAGGGCTCTTAACCCTAAATTCTCGATAAGAATGATTAAAAATACCCTTAAATTTGTAAGAAAATAGGATGATACACAAAAAATAATTAGAAATACAACATGAATACTAATTTATATGGTTAAAACTTTCTTTAAATCAAAAATAAATTGTTTATTCTTAAATTTCTTTCTGTAAATTTAATAAAAAATAGTTCTTCATTTAAATATTCATTTGAAAATATTATTTTCTTTTTAATTTAAATAATTTGATTGAAAACTTTACTCTTAAAATTTTTTTAATCAAACTTTATTCTTAGATCAATTTTTATATGATATAAAAATTTTTTAGAAGTTCTTAGAATTATTTTTAATTATAAATAGAAAATTTTAATCTCTTCATGCTTGGAAATTTCTTTGGTATATTGAATAAAAAAGTTGAAGAAAAGAAAATTACTCCTTATGTTAGAATTGATGATATTCAGAAAGAGTTTTCAGACTATGTTCAAGAGTTTTTAATTTCTGATAATGATTATAATGAATATAAAGATGTAGTTACTGTTGTTAAATCATTCACCACTCAAATTCATACGTTAAAAGTTGATGTTCTTAATTTAAAAAATAATTTGGATGAACTTAAACTTGAAATTGAAAATATTATTAAAATCTTAAAATTTAATGAATTAGACATTAATAATGAAAATTTAAATGATAAATTGAATGAAAAAAAAATTAAAAATTTCCAAGAATTTATTATTAAAAGAAATAATATTTAAATAAAAAGAATATTTCAAATCATAATTTATTTAATAAAATTTAATATAAGTGCATCTTGCATAACTAAATAACCATAATCTTTTTTAAATTTGTTTGTTAATTTCATCTTAATAATATTTTCAATATAATCAATTCTAAAACTTAATTTCATAAATTCAAATTCATCTGGTAAAAAATTAACTGGAATCTTAAATTTCTGCTTAAAACTACTAAAACTTCTTTTCATATTAAATGTAAATATCATATTATTGTATAAGTCTTTAAGGTTAAACTCATCTTTATGAAACTTAAAAATATTTTGAACATATGATAACTCTTTCAATTCATTTTCATTCCATTTGTTTTCTTTTTTAGTAATGCAAGTTAAAAAATTGATGATCTTTTTTCTTTTGTTTTGATAATATTCATTGAAACTTATTCTTAAATTAAAGTTAATAACACAATCTTCATATGAATAGTAAAAATTCTTAATTTTGTTGAATATTTCTTTGGTACTATTGTCATAAAGTTTATTATAAGAATCAATTAATAATTTTAATGGTTCATTCTTTGGTAAATTCACATAAAATTCATTTAGAAAAAACTCTTCTGGATTTCTTGAAATACGTTTAACAAGTTTATTTTCAAATTTTTGGTTATAAAAAATCATTCTTTCTAATTCTTCAAAAAAAATATTTTTATTCCAATAAATCTCTCTTAAATCAATTAAATACTTTATTAATTCTTTCTCATTAGTGTCTAAAGTTTTAACTGTTTTACAAAATTCTTCTAAAACTAAAAATGTATCTTCATGATTTAAAATTCTCTCATAGGTCTTTTCATAATATTTTATGTACCCATGAGACCAGAGCTTTTTAATGAGATCTCTGATCCCACAGGTACTGAAAGGGATTCTTAAAAGATCTCCTCTCAAAAATCCTGAGACAAGAATAGTTTCAAGTATTAAAAATCTTGGTAAGTGCAGTATACTCTTATTCATATTTTTAACATATTAATAATTACTTCTAAATTTGATAACACAAAAATTCTGAAATCTATCCTTCTTAGGTAGATGAAGTGTTCATTCTTTATTAAAATGTACATAGCTGATGAGATCTTTTCTATCTCTGATTCAGTGATTCTGAATTCAAATCTGTAAGGAACACGACAATTATCATTAATAATATCTTCAATATTTTGTTGTACAAGACGTAATTTGTTTAGTTCATTATTAAAATTCTGAAATTTAGTATTTCCAAGTATTAAGTCTTCTAAAAGACCTTTAGTGAGAAGAGGATAAAATCTGCTTACAGAGAAATCATTGAAGCAATCCTGAAGAGTTGAGTAGAAATTAATTTTATTAATCTTTATACTGTTTAGAAATTTGGAAGAAGGAACATACTTTGATTTGTAACGGCTTACACAAACACACTTCTCAAGGAAAAATTGATAATAATTGGCTTTTTCTCCTAACAATTCAAGAGTTACATAACGTGGAAATATTATATTTTTATGTTTATCAAAATAGCTTACACAAAAGTCAAAGAAAATGTTTGGATGCTTTGAATATATAAATCTGTTAACATATCCAAGAAGAATATCAGTATTATCACTAAAAAATAACTTTTTACATCCGAAAATTTCAAAATAGATATAAAATCCTGGATTAAATAGTTTGATTATTCTAATAAATTTGTGAAAGTAGATACGCTCAATTGTTCCTTCATATGATTGTTTATTTTTGTTAAATTTTAATTCATCAGATGTATTGTATTTTGACAATATTAAATTTAAATCAGTATATGTTATTGTACAATTAAAACTTGCAAGATAAAAATCAATTTTATTGTTGTTAGCTAATTCTATTACTCCGAAATTAAATGTTTCAAAATCTGAAATGTCATAATCTGTATCGTTAATTGTATAAATGATTCCTTTTGCTTTAGGTCTAGACTTGGTATATGCTATTTTGATGTTACTTCTAACTACCTCTTCAAAACTAGAAAGAGTTATCATGCCAATTATTGCATCTATGTCATAAAACTTACCAAGATCTCCTAATTCCGTATGCGCCATTGATTGTAATTGCTTATTAGATTCTGCATTGGGCATACTCTTTTGATAATTCTGTTTCTTTTTCTTATAATTCTGGATACTTAGTTTAATTTCATTACTTATGTTCATATGGGGTTGCTAAAATCATTGTATAAGAAGATTTGATAAAAAAAGAGTGTTATCATACAAATTTTTTAAATATTTTTAAAATCTATAATCAATTGAATTAAAAGATGATCTAATTAATCAAAATAAGGTAAGATTTTTAATAAAAACATATTTGATCATATTAGAAGTTTTGGTTTGAATTGAATCTAATTATAAAATGATTTATTTTATCATATAAAGTTTTATTTGTTTACATTTTCAAATTTTGATAAAAGATAATAAAAAATTTTATTTATACATCTTAATTATGTCATTAAATTCTTATATACGTAAAAATTAAAATTAAAGATCTAAATTTATTAATTTTGATTTTAATCTTATAAAATTTAAAATAATTTCCATTTTTGGTTTAAATAAATCTTTATAAATCAAAGATTATTAAAATAAAATTATAGATATTAAATACATAAAAAATGGTTTAAAATAGTTAATATGTATAATTTAATAAATGATTTCAAACTTTATAAAATAAAATAATAATATATTAACACTTAAAAATGTTTAAAATTGTATATTTTGATACTCTTTTAAACTGATTTAACTAAATCTTATAAATTGAATGTATTAACATGTTTTTAAACTTGATACTTTATAACTTATAAAAAATCTTAAATTGTATATTTTTATTTTTATAATTAAAGTAAGAAATGTATTAAAATATATTTTATTAAAATAACTCTTTAAAATCTATCTTCATAATAAAAAAATACATCATTTAAATATGATTATTTTAAATAAAATTGATGAATAAAAAATTAATGAAAACTAATTCTATTTAAATATAAATATATAAATCTTATACTTATTAAAAGCCTAAAATATATAAAAGTAAAATATAATTTTAACAATTACAATTATATCACCCCGCCCAAGTAGACTTGGGGGCGGGGATGATTTATTTACAATTTGTATTATGTTTGATTTAAATGTTAAATATAGTTGTTTGAATTAGAAATAATATCGTTTTGTTCAAATTAACAAAAAAAAACTAAAAATTTATATAATAAAGTATAAAGATACAAACATTATATCTTAATTTTTCTATTATAAGTCTTAATATTTATTAAATATAATAATTAAAATAAGGTTTATTTACCTAAAATAATAAATTAAAATTATAATCTAAAAATGGTTAATTAATAAATATTTTAAGGTTTAATTTTTATTTTTTTATACCCTTAAAAAAGTCGACAAAGAGTTGACTTTAAAAACACTTCATTTCTCTTCTGCTTTCCTTCCTTAGAGCCTAAAATGAATATATTATGGTATAGTAGTGAGTTTCCTTTTCTTTTTCTGCCTAAAGTCTTCCTATTTTTACTATAGTGAATTTTTGTATTTTTGTTCTCTTTCTAGGTGTTTTTTATGTTCTTAGTGTATTAGAGATTAGTTTATAAGGTTTTTTTGCTTCTTTTAAGAGTTTAATTTAGTTCTTTTTTGTTTAATTTTTGAGGTTTTAAAGTTGTTAAAGATAGTGCTAGGAAGGTTAGTCTGTGCTGTTCTTGTAAGTTTAATGTTGTTTTTTTGTTTGTTGTTGTGTAGTTTTTAAATTTTGTTTATAAAGAAAGTGTTGTGGATGTGTTTTTTGTTGTTAATAAGTTTGTTTTTTAAAGTTAAAAAATATGTTAAAAGAAGCTTAATTTTGAAGTTGAATAAAGAAAATAAGAATGTTTTATGTGTTTAAATAAATTATTATGTTAAAATGGTATTAGTAATGTTTTAAAATATAAATAAATTTATTGTTTTGTAAGATTTATTTTAAATATTTTTAGATTATATTATTAAAATTCTAAAAATAAATTTAATTTCTAACAGTTGAATAATTCTTTTCTCTTTAAAAATGATTTAAATTTATATAAAATAAAAATCTAAAAAAATGATTAAAATAAAATATAATTCCAAAAAAAATGATTAAAATAAAATATAAATCTAAAAAAATGATTAAAATAAAATATAAATCTAAAGAATATGATTAATTTAAGTATTAATATCTAAAATATAATAGTTTAAATGGTTTATAATGACAAAACAAGTTTTAAAGATTAAAAAATGTAAAAAAAAATTCTAAGAGAATTAAGGTTTAAATATTTAGGGTTTGTTAGAAAAAAGTAGTAAAATATAACCTTTTAATCTAATTTTCAATAAATTTATATTATTCTGGTAGATTAATATAAATGACATTGTATTTTAAATGAAATAAAACATAGCTCAACTTTACAATGCTAACATTGAGATCTAAATTTAATAGTTTGTTCAAAGTTAGAATGATTTAAAATAGATATTTCAATAAATTATAATAGAATAAGTTTTAATGTAAGATTAAAATTAAAAAACATAGATTTATCATAAAAATCAATATGATACTTTTAATATTGTCTATTATAGTATAAAACTAATAGATTAGATGGTTTTAATTATAAAAATCCGATAAAATCAACCTTTTATTTTTCTAAATCTTGTTTATAGATATACTTTCATCAAAACTTTTAGTTTTTAAAAATTATAATATAGATTCTTAAAAATTAGAATAAAACATCTATTCTAATAGTATAAATGTTTTTAAAGTTTAGTTTTACAATTATAAGTTGATTTTTATTATAAAATCTAAAAATATAGTAATGCTACTTGTAATAACACTAAAATAAGAAACTGTCTATAATATTAAAATTTAAACTAAAAATTCTATGGTTTTGATCAATATTCTATTCAATAAAAGAATATTATAATGGTTTTAAGTATAATTATAATTAAATGTTTTAATATATGTTAAGTTTAAATTGTTTTTAATTATAATATCTGTTAATTGTCTATTTTTTATTAATTATGATTTTATTTTAACTCAAATAATGTTTAACCTGATTTTATATGCAATTTTTAATTTTATGGATATACCTCTATAAATTTCAAAAATACATAGTAAATTTACGTCAATTTTATTAGAAATCTTACTTTTTTCAACTACTTTTTATTAAGTTTTATCTAATTTTATTGTTCTAAGATGTTTAGAGTTAACTTTTATTGATAAAAAATTAAATCATAATTTTAAATTAAAATGAATAGTTTAAGAATCATGTAAATTAAAATATTGATATAGATTTAAAGTTTTTGATATAATTTTTTAATAAAAATGTCAAATTTGAAAATGAAGGTTCAAAACTTAGAGAGTGCAATTTTTTTATCATGATAATAAATTCTAAAAAGGTCTTTTTGTTGATAAAGAAAAATCTTGATAAAAACAGGGTACAAAATTCGTCAGTTTTTCAGTTTTATACCCAAAAAAATTTCTACGGGGTACCTAACCTAATCAAAGATAACAGAGATAAGGTTCTCAAAATTGAAAATTCAAAAAACAAGGGCTCTTAACCCTAAATTCTCGATAAGAATGATTAAAAATACCCTTAAATTTGTAAGAAAATAGGATGATACACAAAAAATAATTAGAAATACAACATGAATACTAATTTATATGGTTAAAACTTTCTTTAAATCAAAAATAAATTGTTTATTCTTAAATTTCTTTCTGTAAATTTAATAAAAAATAGTTCTTCATTTAAATATTCATTTGAAAATATTATTTTCTTTTTAATTTAAATAATTTGATTGAAAACTTTACTCTTAAAATTTTTTTAATCAAACTTTATTCTTAGATCAATTTTTATATGATATAAAAATTTTTTAGAAGTTCTTAGAATTATTTTTAATTATAAATAGAAAATTTTAATCTCTTCATGCTTGGAAATTTCTTTGGTATATTGAATAAAAAAGTTGAAGAAAAGAAAATTACTCCTTATGTTAGAATTGATGATATTCAGAAAGAGTTTTCAGACTATGTTCAAGAGTTTTTAATTTCTGATAATGATTATAATGAATATAAAGATGTAGTTACTGTTGTTAAATCATTCACCACTCAAATTCATACGTTAAAAGTTGATGTTCTTAATTTAAAAAATAATTTGGATGAACTTAAACTTGAAATTGAAAATATTATTAAAATCTTAAAATTTAATGAATTAGACATTAATAATGAAAATTTAAATGATAAATTGAATGAAAAAAAAATTAAAAATTTCCAAGAATTTATTATTAAAAGAAATAATATTTAAATAAAAAGAATATTTCAAATCATAATTTATTTAATAAAATTTAATATAAGTGCATCTTGCATAACTAAATAACCATAATCTTTTTTAAATTTGTTTGTTAATTTCATCTTAATAATATTTTCAATATAATCAATTCTAAAACTTAATTTCATAAATTCAAATTCATCTGGTAAAAAATTAACTGGAATCTTAAATTTCTGCTTAAAACTACTAAAACTTCTTTTCATATTAAATGTAAATATCATATTATTGTATAAGTCTTTAAGGTTAAACTCATCTTTATGAAACTTAAAAATATTTTGAACATATGATAACTCTTTCAATTCATTTTCATTCCATTTGTTTTCTTTTTTAGTAATGCAAGTTAAAAAATTGATGATCTTTTTTCTTTTGTTTTGATAATATTCATTGAAACTTATTCTTAAATTAAAGTTAATAACACAATCTTCATATGAATAGTAAAAATTCTTAATTTTGTTGAATATTTCTTTGGTACTATTGTCATAAAGTTTATTATAAGAATCAATTAATAATTTTAATGGTTCATTCTTTGGTAAATTCACATAAAATTCATTTAGAAAAAACTCTTCTGGATTTCTTGAAATACGTTTAACAAGTTTATTTTCAAATTTTTGGTTATAAAAAATCATTCTTTCTAATTCTTCAAAAAAAATATTTTTATTCCAATAAATCTCTCTTAAATCAATTAAATACTTTATTAATTCTTTCTCATTAGTGTCTAAAGTTTTAACTGTTTTACAAAATTCTTCTAAAACTAAAAATGTATCTTCATGATTTAAAATTCTCTCATAGGTCTTTTCATAATATTTTATGTACCCATGAGACCAGAGCTTTTTAATGAGATCTCTGATCCCACAGGTACTGAAAGGGATTCTTAAAAGATCTCCTCTCAAAAATCCTGAGACAAGAATAGTTTCAAGTATTAAAAATCTTGGTAAGTGCAGTATACTCTTATTCATATTTTTAACATATTAATAATTACTTCTAAATTTGATAACACAAAAATTCTGAAATCTATCCTTCTTAGGTAGATGAAGTGTTCATTCTTTATTAAAATGTACATAGCTGATGAGATCTTTTCTATCTCTGATTCAGTGATTCTGAATTCAAATCTGTAAGGAACACGACAATTATCATTAATAATATCTTCAATATTTTGTTGTACAAGACGTAATTTGTTTAGTTCATTATTAAAATTCTGAAATTTAGTATTTCCAAGTATTAAGTCTTCTAAAAGACCTTTAGTGAGAAGAGGATAAAATCTGCTTACAGAGAAATCATTGAAGCAATCCTGAAGAGTTGAGTAGAAATTAATTTTATTAATCTTTATACTGTTTAGAAATTTGGAAGAAGGAACATACTTTGATTTGTAACGGCTTACACAAACACACTTCTCAAGGAAAAATTGATAATAATTGGCTTTTTCTCCTAACAATTCAAGAGTTACATAACGTGGAAATATTATATTTTTATGTTTATCAAAATAGCTTACACAAAAGTCAAAGAAAATGTTTGGATGCTTTGAATATATAAATCTGTTAACATATCCAAGAAGAATATCAGTATTATCACTAAAAAATAACTTTTTACATCCGAAAATTTCAAAATAGATATAAAATCCTGGATTAAATAGTTTGATTATTCTAATAAATTTGTGAAAGTAGATACGCTCAATTGTTCCTTCATATGATTGTTTATTTTTGTTAAATTTTAATTCATCAGATGTATTGTATTTTGACAATATTAAATTTAAATCAGTATATGTTATTGTACAATTAAAACTTGCAAGATAAAAATCAATTTTATTGTTGTTAGCTAATTCTATTACTCCGAAATTAAATGTTTCAAAATCTGAAATGTCATAATCTGTATCGTTAATTGTATAAATGATTCCTTTTGCTTTAGGTCTAGACTTGGTATATGCTATTTTGATGTTACTTCTAACTACCTCTTCAAAACTAGAAAGAGTTATCATGCCAATTATTGCATCTATGTCATAAAACTTACCAAGATCTCCTAATTCCGTATGCGCCATTGATTGTAATTGCTTATTAGATTCTGCATTGGGCATACTCTTTTGATAATTCTGTTTCTTTTTCTTATAATTCTGGATACTTAGTTTAATTTCATTACTTATGTTCATATGGGGTTGCTAAAATCATTGTATAAGAAGATTTGATAAAAAAAGAGTGTTATCATACAAATTTTTTAAATATTTTTAAAATCTATAATCAATTGAATTAAAAGATGATCTAATTAATCAAAATAAGGTAAGATTTTTAATAAAAACATATTTGATCATATTAGAAGTTTTGGTTTGAATTGAATCTAATTATAAAATGATTTATTTTATCATATAAAGTTTTATTTGTTTACATTTTCAAATTTTGATAAAAGATAATAAAAAATTTTATTTATACATCTTAATTATGTCATTAAATTCTTATATACGTAAAAATTAAAATTAAAGATCTAAATTTATTAATTTTGATTTTAATCTTATAAAATTTAAAATAATTTCCATTTTTGGTTTAAATAAATCTTTATAAATCAAAGATTATTAAAATAAAATTATAGATATTAAATACATAAAAAATGGTTTAAAATAGTTAATATGTATAATTTAATAAATGATTTCAAACTTTATAAAATAAAATAATAATATATTAACACTTAAAAATGTTTAAAATTGTATATTTTGATACTCTTTTAAACTGATTTAACTAAATCTTATAAATTGAATGTATTAACATGTTTTTAAACTTGATACTTTATAACTTATAAAAAATCTTAAATTGTATATTTTTATTTTTATAATTAAAGTAAGAAATGTATTAAAATATATTTTATTAAAATAACTCTTTAAAATCTATCTTCATAATAAAAAAATACATCATTTAAATATGATTATTTTAAATAAAATTGATGAATAAAAAATTAATGAAAACTAATTCTATTTAAATATAAATATATAAATCTTATACTTATTAAAAGCCTAAAATATATAAAAGTAAAATATAATTTTAACAATTACAATTATATCACCCCGCCCAAGTAGACTTGGGGGCGGGGATGATTTATTTACAATTTGTATTATGTTTGATTTAAATGTTAAATATAGTTGTTTGAATTAGAAATAATATCGTTTTGTTCAAATTAACAAAAAAAACTAAAAATTTATATAATAAAGTATAAAGATACAAACATTATATCTTAATTTTTCTATTATAAGTCTTAATATTTATTAAATATAATAATTAAAATAAGGTTTATTTACCTAAAATAATAAATTAAAATTATAATCTAAAAATGGTTAATTAATAAATATTTTAAGGTTTAATTTTTATTTTTTTATACCCTTAAAAAAGTCGACAAAGAGTTGACTTTAAAAACACTTCATTTCTCTTCTGCTTTCCTTCCTTAGAGCCTAAAATGAATATATTATGGTATAGTAGTGAGTTTCCTTTTCTTTTTCTGCCTAAAGTCTTCCTATTTTTACTATAGTGAATTTTTGTATTTTTGTTCTCTTTCTAGGTGTTTTTTATGTTCTTAGTGTATTAGAGATTAGTTTATAAGGTTTTTTTGCTTCTTTTAAGAGTTTAATTTAGTTCTTTTTTGTTTAATTTTTGAGGTTTTAAAGTTGTTAAAGATAGTGCTAGGAAGGTTAGTCTGTGCTGTTCTTGTAAGTTTAATGTTGTTTTTTTGTTTGTTGTTGTGTAGTTTTTAAATTTTGTTTATAAAGAAAGTGTTGTGGATGTGTTTTTTGTTGTTAATAAGTTTGTTTTTTAAAGTTAAAAAATATGTTAAAAGAAGCTTAATTTTGAAGTTGAATAAAGAAAATAAGAATGTTTTATGTGTTTAAATAAATTATTATGTTAAAATGGTATTAGTAATGTTTTAAAATATAAATAAATTTATTGTTTTGTAAGATTTATTTTAAATATTTTTAGATTATATTATTAAAATTCTAAAAATAAATTTAATTTCTAACAGTTGAATAATTCTTTTCTCTTTAAAAATGATTTAAATTTATATAAAATAAAAATCTAAAAAAATGATTAAAATAAAATATAATTCCAAAAAAAATGATTAAAATAAAATATAAATCTAAAAAAATGATTAAAATAAAATATAAATCTAAAGAATATGATTAATTTAAGTATTAATATCTAAAATATAATAGTTTAAATGGTTTATAATGACAAAACAAGTTTTAAAGATTAAAAAATGTAAAAAAAAATTCTAAGAGAATTAAGGTTTAAATATTTAGGGTTTGTTAGAAAAAAGTAGTAAAATATAACCTTTTAATCTAATTTTCAATAAATTTATATTATTCTGGTAGATTAATATAAATGACATTGTATTTTAAATGAAATAAAACATAGCTCAACTTTACAATGCTAACATTGAGATCTAAATTTAATAGTTTGTTCAAAGTTAGAATGATTTAAAATAGATATTTCAATAAATTATAATAGAATAAGTTTTAATGTAAGATTAAAATTAAAAAACATAGATTTATCATAAAAATCAATATGATACTTTTAATATTGTCTATTATAGTATAAAACTAATAGATTAGATGGTTTTAATTATAAAAATCCGATAAAATCAACCTTTTATTTTTCTAAATCTTGTTTATAGATATACTTTCATCAAAACTTTTAGTTTTTAAAAATTATAATATAGATTCTTAAAAATTAGAATAAAACATCTATTCTAATAGTATAAATGTTTTTAAAGTTTAGTTTTACAATTATAAGTTGATTTTTATTATAAAATCTAAAAATATAGTAATGCTACTTGTAATAACACTAAAATAAGAAACTGTCTATAATATTAAAATTTAAACTAAAAATTCTATGGTTTTGATCAATATTCTATTCAATAAAAGAATATTATAATGGTTTTAAGTATAATTATAATTAAATGTTTTAATATATGTTAAGTTTAAATTGTTTTTAATTATAATATCTGTTAATTGTCTATTTTTTATTAATTATGATTTTATTTTAACTCAAATAATGTTTAACCTGATTTTATATGCAATTTTTAATTTTATGGATATACCTCTATAAATTTCAAAAATACATAGTAAATTTACGTCAATTTTATTAGAAATCTTACTTTTTTCAACTACTTTTTATTAAGTTTTATCTAATTTTATTGTTCTAAGATGTTTAGAGTTAACTTTTATTGATAAAAAATTAAATCATAATTTTAAATTAAAATGAATAGTTTAAGAATCATGTAAATTAAAATATTGATATAGATTTAAAGTTTTTGATATAATTTTTTAATAAAAATGTCAAATTTGAAAATGAAGGTTCAAAACTTAGAGAGTGCAATTTTTTTATCATGATAATAAATTCTAAAAAGGTCTTTTTGTTGATAAAGAAAAATCTTGATAAAAACAGGGTACAAAATTCGTCAGTTTTTCAGTTTTATACCCAAAAAAATTTCTACGGGGTACCTAACCTAATCAAAGATAACAGAGATAAGGTTCTCAAAATTGAAAATTCAAAAAACAAGGGCTCTTAACCCTAAATTCTCGATAAGAATGATTAAAAATACCCTTAAATTTGTAAGAAAATAGGATGATACACAAAAAATAATTAGAAATACAACATGAATACTAATTTATATGGTTAAAACTTTCTTTAAATCAAAAATAAATTGTTTATTCTTAAATTTCTTTCTGTAAATTTAATAAAAAATAGTTCTTCATTTAAATATTCATTTGAAAATATTATTTTCTTTTTAATTTAAATAATTTGATTGAAAACTTTACTCTTAAAATTTTTTTAATCAAACTTTATTCTTAGATCAATTTTTATATGATATAAAAATTTTTTAGAAGTTCTTAGAATTATTTTTAATTATAAATAGAAAATTTTAATCTCTTCATGCTTGGAAATTTCTTTGGTATATTGAATAAAAAAGTTGAAGAAAAGAAAATTACTCCTTATGTTAGAATTGATGATATTCAGAAAGAGTTTTCAGACTATGTTCAAGAGTTTTTAATTTCTGATAATGATTATAATGAATATAAAGATGTAGTTACTGTTGTTAAATCATTCACCACTCAAATTCATACGTTAAAAGTTGATGTTCTTAATTTAAAAAATAATTTGGATGAACTTAAACTTGAAATTGAAAATATTATTAAAATCTTAAAATTTAATGAATTAGACATTAATAATGAAAATTTAAATGATAAATTGAATGAAAAAAAAATTAAAAATTTCCAAGAATTTATTATTAAAAGAAATAATATTTAAATAAAAAGAATATTTCAAATCATAATTTATTTAATAAAATTTAATATAAGTGCATCTTGCATAACTAAATAACCATAATCTTTTTTAAATTTGTTTGTTAATTTCATCTTAATAATATTTTCAATATAATCAATTCTAAAACTTAATTTCATAAATTCAAATTCATCTGGTAAAAAATTAACTGGAATCTTAAATTTCTGCTTAAAACTACTAAAACTTCTTTTCATATTAAATGTAAATATCATATTATTGTATAAGTCTTTAAGGTTAAACTCATCTTTATGAAACTTAAAAATATTTTGAACATATGATAACTCTTTCAATTCATTTTCATTCCATTTGTTTTCTTTTTTAGTAATGCAAGTTAAAAAATTGATGATCTTTTTTCTTTTGTTTTGATAATATTCATTGAAACTTATTCTTAAATTAAAGTTAATAACACAATCTTCATATGAATAGTAAAAATTCTTAATTTTGTTGAATATTTCTTTGGTACTATTGTCATAAAGTTTATTATAAGAATCAATTAATAATTTTAATGGTTCATTCTTTGGTAAATTCACATAAAATTCATTTAGAAAAAACTCTTCTGGATTTCTTGAAATACGTTTAACAAGTTTATTTTCAAATTTTTGGTTATAAAAAATCATTCTTTCTAATTCTTCAAAAAAAATATTTTTATTCCAATAAATCTCTCTTAAATCAATTAAATACTTTATTAATTCTTTCTCATTAGTGTCTAAAGTTTTAACTGTTTTACAAAATTCTTCTAAAACTAAAAATGTATCTTCATGATTTAAAATTCTCTCATAGGTCTTTTCATAATATTTTATGTACCCATGAGACCAGAGCTTTTTAATGAGATCTCTGATCCCACAGGTACTGAAAGGGATTCTTAAAAGATCTCCTCTCAAAAATCCTGAGACAAGAATAGTTTCAAGTATTAAAAATCTTGGTAAGTGCAGTATACTCTTATTCATATTTTTAACATATTAATAATTACTTCTAAATTTGATAACACAAAAATTCTGAAATCTATCCTTCTTAGGTAGATGAAGTGTTCATTCTTTATTAAAATGTACATAGCTGATGAGATCTTTTCTATCTCTGATTCAGTGATTCTGAATTCAAATCTGTAAGGAACACGACAATTATCATTAATAATATCTTCAATATTTTGTTGTACAAGACGTAATTTGTTTAGTTCATTATTAAAATTCTGAAATTTAGTATTTCCAAGTATTAAGTCTTCTAAAAGACCTTTAGTGAGAAGAGGATAAAATCTGCTTACAGAGAAATCATTGAAGCAATCCTGAAGAGTTGAGTAGAAATTAATTTTATTAATCTTTATACTGTTTAGAAATTTGGAAGAAGGAACATACTTTGATTTGTAACGGCTTACACAAACACACTTCTCAAGGAAAAATTGATAATAATTGGCTTTTTCTCCTAACAATTCAAGAGTTACATAACGTGGAAATATTATATTTTTATGTTTATCAAAATAGCTTACACAAAAGTCAAAGAAAATGTTTGGATGCTTTGAATATATAAATCTGTTAACATATCCAAGAAGAATATCAGTATTATCACTAAAAAATAACTTTTTACATCCGAAAATTTCAAAATAGATATAAAATCCTGGATTAAATAGTTTGATTATTCTAATAAATTTGTGAAAGTAGATACGCTCAATTGTTCCTTCATATGATTGTTTATTTTTGTTAAATTTTAATTCATCAGATGTATTGTATTTTGACAATATTAAATTTAAATCAGTATATGTTATTGTACAATTAAAACTTGCAAGATAAAAATCAATTTTATTGTTGTTAGCTAATTCTATTACTCCGAAATTAAATGTTTCAAAATCTGAAATGTCATAATCTGTATCGTTAATTGTATAAATGATTCCTTTTGCTTTAGGTCTAGACTTGGTATATGCTATTTTGATGTTACTTCTAACTACCTCTTCAAAACTAGAAAGAGTTATCATGCCAATTATTGCATCTATGTCATAAAACTTACCAAGATCTCCTAATTCCGTATGCGCCATTGATTGTAATTGCTTATTAGATTCTGCATTGGGCATACTCTTTTGATAATTCTGTTTCTTTTTCTTATAATTCTGGATACTTAGTTTAATTTCATTACTTATGTTCATATGGGGTTGCTAAAATCATTGTATAAGAAGATTTGATAAAAAAAGAGTGTTATCATACAAATTTTTTAAATATTTTTAAAATCTATAATCAATTGAATTAAAAGATGATCTAATTAATCAAAATAAGGTAAGATTTTTAATAAAAACATATTTGATCATATTAGAAGTTTTGGTTTGAATTGAATCTAATTATAAAATGATTTATTTTATCATATAAAGTTTTATTTGTTTACATTTTCAAATTTTGATAAAAGATAATAAAAAATTTTATTTATACATCTTAATTATGTCATTAAATTCTTATATACGTAAAAATTAAAATTAAAGATCTAAATTTATTAATTTTGATTTTAATCTTATAAAATTTAAAATAATTTCCATTTTTGGTTTAAATAAATCTTTATAAATCAAAGATTATTAAAATAAAATTATAGATATTAAATACATAAAAAATGGTTTAAAATAGTTAATATGTATAATTTAATAAATGATTTCAAACTTTATAAAATAAAATAATAATATATTAACACTTAAAAATGTTTAAAATTGTATATTTTGATACTCTTTTAAACTGATTTAACTAAATCTTATAAATTGAATGTATTAACATGTTTTTAAACTTGATACTTTATAACTTATAAAAAATCTTAAATTGTATATTTTTATTTTTATAATTAAAGTAAGAAATGTATTAAAATATATTTTATTAAAATAACTCTTTAAAATCTATCTTCATAATAAAAAAATACATCATTTAAATATGATTATTTTAAATAAAATTGATGAATAAAAAATTAATGAAAACTAATTCTATTTAAATATAAATATATAAATCTTATACTTATTAAAAGCCTAAAATATATAAAAGTAAAATATAATTTTAACAATTACAATTATATCACCCCGCCCAAGTAGACTTGGGGGCGGGGATGATTTATTTACAATTTGTATTATGTTTGATTTAAATGTTAAATATAGTTGTTTGAATTAGAAATAATATCGTTTTGTTCAAATTAACAAAAAAAACTAAAAATTTATATAATAAAGTATAAAGATACAAACATTATATCTTAATTTTTCTATTATAAGTCTTAATATTTATTAAATATAATAATTAAAATAAGGTTTATTTACCTAAAATAATAAATTAAAATTATAATCTAAAAATGGTTAATTAATAAATATTTTAAGGTTTAATTTTTATTTTTTTATACCCTTAAAAAAGTCGACAAAGAGTTGACTTTAAAAACACTTCATTTCTCTTCTGCTTTCCTTCCTTAGAGCCTAAAATGAATATATTATGGTATAGTAGTGAGTTTCCTTTTCTTTTTCTGCCTAAAGTCTTCCTATTTTTACTATAGTGAATTTTTGTATTTTTGTTCTCTTTCTAGGTGTTTTTTATGTTCTTAGTGTATTAGAGATTAGTTTATAAGGTTTTTTTGCTTCTTTTAAGAGTTTAATTTAGTTCTTTTTTGTTTAATTTTTGAGGTTTTAAAGTTGTTAAAGATAGTGCTAGGAAGGTTAGTCTGTGCTGTTCTTGTAAGTTTAATGTTGTTTTTTTGTTTGTTGTTGTGTAGTTTTTAAATTTTGTTTATAAAGAAAGTGTTGTGGATGTGTTTTTTGTTGTTAATAAGTTTGTTTTATAAAGTAAAAAAATATGTTAAAAGAAGCTTAATTTTGAAGTTGAATAAAGAAAATAAGAATGTTTTATGTGTTTAAATAAATTATTATGTTAAAATGGTATTAGTAATGTTTTAAATTATAAATAAATTTATTGTTTTGTAAGATTTATTTTAAATATTTTTAGATTATATTATTAAAATTCTAAAAATAAATTTAATTTCTAACAGTTGAATAATTCTTTTCTCTTTAAAAATGATTTAAATTTATATAAAATAAAAATCTAAAAAAATGATTAAAATAAAATATAATTCCAAAAAAAATGATTAAAATAAAATATAAATCTAAAAAAATGATTAAAATAAAATATAAATCTAAAGAATATGATTAATTTAAGTATTAATATCTAAAATATAATAGTTTAAATGGTTTATAATGACAAAACAAGTTTTAAAGATTAAAAAATGTAAAAAAAAATTCTAAGAGAATTAAGGTTTAAATATTTAGGGTTTGTTAGAAAAAAGTAGTAAAATATAACCTTTTAATCTAATTTTCAATAAATTTATATTATTCTGGTAGATTAATATAAATGACATTGTATTTTAAATGAAATAAAACATAGCTCAACTTTACAATGCTAACATTGAGATCTAAATTTAATAGTTTGTTCAAAGTTAGAATGATTTAAAATAGATATTTCAATAAATTATAATAGAATAAGTTTTAATGTAAGATTAAAATTAAAAAACATAGATTTATCATAAAAATCAATATGATACTTTTAATATTGTCTATTATAGTATAAAACTAATAGATTAGATGGTTTTAATTATAAAAATCCGATAAAATCAACCTTTTATTTTTCTAAATCTTGTTTATAGATATACTTTCATCAAAACTTTTAGTTTTTAAAAATTATAATATAGATTCTTAAAAATTAGAATAAAACATCTATTCTAATAGTATAAATGTTTTTAAAGTTTAGTTTTACAATTATAAGTTGATTTTTATTATAAAATCTAAAAATATAGTAATGCTACTTGTAATAACACTAAAATAAGAAACTGTCTATAATATTAAAATTTAAACTAAAAATTCTATGGTTTTGATCAATATTCTATTCAATAAAAGAATATTATAATGGTTTTAAGTATAATTATAATTAAATGTTTTAATATATGTTAAGTTTAAATTGTTTTTAATTATAATATCTGTTAATTGTCTATTTTTTATTAATTATGATTTTATTTTAACTCAAATAATGTTTAACCTGATTTTATATGCAATTTTTAATTTTATGGATATACCTCTATAAATTTCAAAAATACATAGTAAATTTACGTCAATTTTATTAGAAATCTTACTTTTTTCAACTACTTTTTATTAAGTTTTATCTAATTTTATTGTTCTAAGATGTTTAGAGTTAACTTTTATTGATAAAAAATTAAATCATAATTTTAAATTAAAATGAATAGTTTAAGAATCATGTAAATTAAAATATTGATATAGATTTAAAGTTTTTGATATAATTTTTTAATAAAAATGTCAAATTTGAAAATGAAGGTTCAAAACTTAGAGAGTGCAATTTTTTTATCATGATAATAAATTCTAAAAAGGTCTTTTTGTTGATAAAGAAAAATCTTGATAAAAACAGGGTACAAAATTCGTCAGTTTTTCAGTTTTATACCCAAAAAAATTTCTACGGGGTACCTAACCTAATCAAAGATAACAGAGATAAGGTTCTCAAAATTGAAAATTCAAAAAACAAGGGCTCTTAACCCTAAATTCTCGATAAGAATGATTAAAAATACCCTTAAATTTGTAAGAAAATAGGATGATACACAAAAAATAATTAGAAATACAACATGAATACTAATTTATATGGTTAAAACTTTCTTTAAATCAAAAATAAATTGTTTATTCTTAAATTTCTTTCTGTAAATTTAATAAAAAATAGTTCTTCATTTAAATATTCATTTGAAAATATTATTTTCTTTTTAATTTAAATAATTTGATTGAAAACTTTACTCTTAAAATTTTTTTAATCAAACTTTATTCTTAGATCAATTTTTATATGATATAAAAATTTTTTAGAAGTTCTTAGAATTATTTTTAATTATAAATAGAAAATTTTAATCTCTTCATGCTTGGAAATTTCTTTGGTATATTGAATAAAAAAGTTGAAGAAAAGAAAATTACTCCTTATGTTAGAATTGATGATATTCAGAAAGAGTTTTCAGACTATGTTCAAGAGTTTTTAATTTCTGATAATGATTATAATGAATATAAAGATGTAGTTACTGTTGTTAAATCATTCACCACTCAAATTCATACGTTAAAAGTTGATGTTCTTAATTTAAAAAATAATTTGGATGAACTTAAACTTGAAATTGAAAATATTATTAAAATCTTAAAATTTAATGAATTAGACATTAATAATGAAAATTTAAATGATAAATTGAATGAAAAAAAAATTAAAAATTTCCAAGAATTTATTATTAAAAGAAATAATATTTAAATAAAAAGAATATTTCAAATCATAATTTATTTAATAAAATTTAATATAAGTGCATCTTGCATAACTAAATAACCATAATCTTTTTTAAATTTGTTTGTTAATTTCATCTTAATAATATTTTCAATATAATCAATTCTAAAACTTAATTTCATAAATTCAAATTCATCTGGTAAAAAATTAACTGGAATCTTAAATTTCTGCTTAAAACTACTAAAACTTCTTTTCATATTAAATGTAAATATCATATTATTGTATAAGTCTTTAAGGTTAAACTCATCTTTATGAAACTTAAAAATATTTTGAACATATGATAACTCTTTCAATTCATTTTCATTCCATTTGTTTTCTTTTTTAGTAATGCAAGTTAAAAAATTGATGATCTTTTTTCTTTTGTTTTGATAATATTCATTGAAACTTATTCTTAAATTAAAGTTAATAACACAATCTTCATATGAATAGTAAAAATTCTTAATTTTGTTGAATATTTCTTTGGTACTATTGTCATAAAGTTTATTATAAGAATCAATTAATAATTTTAATGGTTCATTCTTTGGTAAATTCACATAAAATTCATTTAGAAAAAACTCTTCTGGATTTCTTGAAATACGTTTAACAAGTTTATTTTCAAATTTTTGGTTATAAAAAATCATTCTTTCTAATTCTTCAAAAAAAATATTTTTATTCCAATAAATCTCTCTTAAATCAATTAAATACTTTATTAATTCTTTCTCATTAGTGTCTAAAGTTTTAACTGTTTTACAAAATTCTTCTAAAACTAAAAATGTATCTTCATGATTTAAAATTCTCTCATAGGTCTTTTCATAATATTTTATGTACCCATGAGACCAGAGCTTTTTAATGAGATCTCTGATCCCACAGGTACTGAAAGGGATTCTTAAAAGATCTCCTCTCAAAAATCCTGAGACAAGAATAGTTTCAAGTATTAAAAATCTTGGTAAGTGCAGTATACTCTTATTCATATTTTTAACATATTAATAATTACTTCTAAATTTGATAACACAAAAATTCTGAAATCTATCCTTCTTAGGTAGATGAAGTGTTCATTCTTTATTAAAATGTACATAGCTGATGAGATCTTTTCTATCTCTGATTCAGTGATTCTGAATTCAAATCTGTAAGGAACACGACAATTATCATTAATAATATCTTCAATATTTTGTTGTACAAGACGTAATTTGTTTAGTTCATTATTAAAATTCTGAAATTTAGTATTTCCAAGTATTAAGTCTTCTAAAAGACCTTTAGTGAGAAGAGGATAAAATCTGCTTACAGAGAAATCATTGAAGCAATCCTGAAGAGTTGAGTAGAAATTAATTTTATTAATCTTTATACTGTTTAGAAATTTGGAAGAAGGAACATACTTTGATTTGTAACGGCTTACACAAACACACTTCTCAAGGAAAAATTGATAATAATTGGCTTTTTCTCCTAACAATTCAAGAGTTACATAACGTGGAAATATTATATTTTTATGTTTATCAAAATAGCTTACACAAAAGTCAAAGAAAATGTTTGGATGCTTTGAATATATAAATCTGTTAACATATCCAAGAAGAATATCAGTATTATCACTAAAAAATAACTTTTTACATCCGAAAATTTCAAAATAGATATAAAATCCTGGATTAAATAGTTTGATTATTCTAATAAATTTGTGAAAGTAGATACGCTCAATTGTTCCTTCATATGATTGTTTATTTTTGTTAAATTTTAATTCATCAGATGTATTGTATTTTGACAATATTAAATTTAAATCAGTATATGTTATTGTACAATTAAAACTTGCAAGATAAAAATCAATTTTATTGTTGTTAGCTAATTCTATTACTCCGAAATTAAATGTTTCAAAATCTGAAATGTCATAATCTGTATCGTTAATTGTATAAATGATTCCTTTTGCTTTAGGTCTAGACTTGGTATATGCTATTTTGATGTTACTTCTAACTACCTCTTCAAAACTAGAAAGAGTTATCATGCCAATTATTGCATCTATGTCATAAAACTTACCAAGATCTCCTAATTCCGTATGCGCCATTGATTGTAATTGCTTATTAGATTCTGCATTGGGCATACTCTTTTGATAATTCTGTTTCTTTTTCTTATAATTCTGGATACTTAGTTTAATTTCATTACTTATGTTCATATGGGGTTGCTAAAATCATTGTATAAGAAGATTTGATAAAAAAAGAGTGTTATCATACAAATTTTTTAAATATTTTTAAAATCTATAATCAATTGAATTAAAAGATGATCTAATTAATCAAAATAAGGTAAGATTTTTAATAAAAACATATTTGATCATATTAGAAGTTTTGGTTTGAATTGAATCTAATTATAAAATGATTTATTTTATCATATAAAGTTTTATTTGTTTACATTTTCAAATTTTGATAAAAGATAATAAAAAATTTTATTTATACATCTTAATTATGTCATTAAATTCTTATATACGTAAAAATTAAAATTAAAGATCTAAATTTATTAATTTTGATTTTAATCTTATAAAATTTAAAATAATTTCCATTTTTGGTTTAAATAAATCTTTATAAATCAAAGATTATTAAAATAAAATTATAGATATTAAATACATAAAAAATGGTTTAAAATAGTTAATATGTATAATTTAATAAATGATTTCAAACTTTATAAAATAAAATAATAATATATTAACACTTAAAAATGTTTAAAATTGTATATTTTGATACTCTTTTAAACTGATTTAACTAAATCTTATAAATTGAATGTATTAACATGTTTTTAAACTTGATACTTTATAACTTATAAAAAATCTTAAATTGTATATTTTTATTTTTATAATTAAAGTAAGAAATGTATTAAAATATATTTTATTAAAATAACTCTTTAAAATCTATCTTCATAATAAAAAAATACATCATTTAAATATGATTATTTTAAATAAAATTGATGAATAAAAAATTAATGAAAACTAATTCTATTTAAATATAAATATATAAATCTTATACTTATTAAAAGCCTAAAATATATAAAAGTAAAATATAATTTTAACAATTACAATTATATCACCCCGCCCAAGTAGACTTGGGGGCGGGGATGATTTATTTACAATTTGTATTATGTTTGATTTAAATGTTAAATATAGTTGTTTGAATTAGAAATAATATCGTTTTGTTCAAATTAACAAAAAAAACTAAAAATTTATATAATAAAGTATAAAGATACAAACATTATATCTTAATTTTTCTATTATAAGTCTTAATATTTATTAAATATAATAATTAAAATAAGGTTTATTTACCTAAAATAATAAATTAAAATTATAATCTAAAAATGGTTAATTAATAAATATTTTAAGGTTTAATTTTTATTTTTTTATACCCTTAAAAAAGTCGACAAAGAGTTGACTTTAAAAACACTTCATTTCTCTTCTGCTTTCCTTCCTTAGAGCCTAAAATGAATATATTATGGTATAGTAGTGAGTTTCCTTTTCTTTTTCTGCCTAAAGTCTTCCTATTTTTACTATAGTGAATTTTTGTATTTTTGTTCTCTTTCTAGGTGTTTTTTATGTTCTTAGTGTATTAGAGATTAGTTTATAAGGTTTTTTTGCTTCTTTTAAGAGTTTAATTTAGTTCTTTTTTGTTTAATTTTTGAGGTTTTAAAGTTGTTAAAGATAGTGCTAGGAAGGTTAGTCTGTGCTGTTCTTGTAAGTTTAATGTTGTTTTTTTGTTTGTTGTTGTGTAGTTTTTAAATTTTGTTTATAAAGAATGTATGAGAGGATGTGTTTTTTGTTGTTAATAAGTTTGTTTTTTAAAGTTAAAAAATATGTTAAAAGAAGCTTAATTTTGAAGTTGAATAAAGAAAATAAGAATGTTTTATGTGTTTGAATGAATAAATTATTATGTTAAAATGTTTCTTAGAGTGTTTTAAAATTATAAATAAATTTATTGTTTTGTAAGATTTATTTTAAATATTTTTAGATTATATTATTAAAATTCTAAAAATAAATTTAATTTCTAACAGTTGAATAATTCTTTTCTCTTTAAAAATGATTTAAATTTATATAAAATAAAAATCTAAAAAAATGATTAAAATAAAATATAATTCCAAAAAAAATGATTAAAATAAAATATAAATCTAAAAAAATGATTAAAATAAAATATAAATCTAAAGAATATGATTAATTTAAGTATTAATATCTAAAATATAATAGTTTAAATGGTTTATAATGACAAAACAAGTTTTAAAGATTAAAAAATGTAAAAAAAAATTCTAAGAGAATTAAGGTTTAAATATTTAGGGTTTGTTAGAAAAAAGTAGTAAAATATAACCTTTTAATCTAATTTTCAATAAATTTATATTATTCTGGTAGATTAATATAAATGACATTGTATTTTAAATGAAATAAAACATAGCTCAACTTTACAATGCTAACATTGAGATCTAAATTTAATAGTTTGTTCAAAGTTAGAATGATTTAAAATAGATATTTCAATAAATTATAATAGAATAAGTTTTAATGTAAGATTAAAATTAAAAAACATAGATTTATCATAAAAATCAATATGATACTTTTAATATTGTCTATTATAGTATAAAACTAATAGATTAGATGGTTTTAATTATAAAAATCCGATAAAATCAACCTTTTATTTTTCTAAATCTTGTTTATAGATATACTTTCATCAAAACTTTTAGTTTTTAAAAATTATAATATAGATTCTTAAAAATTAGAATAAAACATCTATTCTAATAGTATAAATGTTTTTAAAGTTTAGTTTTACAATTATAAGTTGATTTTTATTATAAAATCTAAAAATATAGTAATGCTACTTGTAATAACACTAAAATAAGAAACTGTCTATAATATTAAAATTTAAACTAAAAATTCTATGGTTTTGATCAATATTCTATTCAATAAAAGAATATTATAATGGTTTTAAGTATAATTATAATTAAATGTTTTAATATATGTTAAGTTTAAATTGTTTTTAATTATAATATCTGTTAATTGTCTATTTTTTATTAATTATGATTTTATTTTAACTCAAATAATGTTTAACCTGATTTTATATGCAATTTTTAATTTTATGGATATACCTCTATAAATTTCAAAAATACATAGTAAATTTACGTCAATTTTATTAGAAATCTTACTTTTTTCAACTACTTTTTATTAAGTTTTATCTAATTTTATTGTTCTAAGATGTTTAGAGTTAACTTTTATTGATAAAAAATTAAATCATAATTTTAAATTAAAATGAATAGTTTAAGAATCATGTAAATTAAAATATTGATATAGATTTAAAGTTTTTGATATAATTTTTTAATAAAAATGTCAAATTTGAAAATGAAGGTTCAAAACTTAGAGAGTGCAATTTTTTTATCATGATAATAAATTCTAAAAAGGTCTTTTTGTTGATAAAGAAAAATCTTGATAAAAACAGGGTACAAAATTCGTCAGTTTTTCAGTTTTATACCCAAAAAAATTTCTACGGGGTACCTAACCTAATCAAAGATAACAGAGATAAGGTTCTCAAAATTGAAAATTCAAAAAACAAGGGCTCTTAACCCTAAATTCTCGATAAGAATGATTAAAAATACCCTTAAATTTGTAAGAAAATAGGATGATACACAAAAAATAATTAGAAATACAACATGAATACTAATTTATATGGTTAAAACTTTCTTTAAATCAAAAATAAATTGTTTATTCTTAAATTTCTTTCTGTAAATTTAATAAAAAATAGTTCTTCATTTAAATATTCATTTGAAAATATTATTTTCTTTTTAATTTAAATAATTTGATTGAAAACTTTACTCTTAAAATTTTTTTAATCAAACTTTATTCTTAGATCAATTTTTATATGATATAAAAATTTTTTAGAAGTTCTTAGAATTATTTTTAATTATAAATAGAAAATTTTAATCTCTTCATGCTTGGAAATTTCTTTGGTATATTGAATAAAAAAGTTGAAGAAAAGAAAATTACTCCTTATGTTAGAATTGATGATATTCAGAAAGAGTTTTCAGACTATGTTCAAGAGTTTTTAATTTCTGATAATGATTATAATGAATATAAAGATGTAGTTACTGTTGTTAAATCATTCACCACTCAAATTCATACGTTAAAAGTTGATGTTCTTAATTTAAAAAATAATTTGGATGAACTTAAACTTGAAATTGAAAATATTATTAAAATCTTAAAATTTAATGAATTAGACATTAATAATGAAAATTTAAATGATAAATTGAATGAAAAAAAAATTAAAAATTTCCAAGAATTTATTATTAAAAGAAATAATATTTAAATAAAAAGAATATTTCAAATCATAATTTATTTAATAAAATTTAATATAAGTGCATCTTGCATAACTAAATAACCATAATCTTTTTTAAATTTGTTTGTTAATTTCATCTTAATAATATTTTCAATATAATCAATTCTAAAACTTAATTTCATAAATTCAAATTCATCTGGTAAAAAATTAACTGGAATCTTAAATTTCTGCTTAAAACTACTAAAACTTCTTTTCATATTAAATGTAAATATCATATTATTGTATAAGTCTTTAAGGTTAAACTCATCTTTATGAAACTTAAAAATATTTTGAACATATGATAACTCTTTCAATTCATTTTCATTCCATTTGTTTTCTTTTTTAGTAATGCAAGTTAAAAAATTGATGATCTTTTTTCTTTTGTTTTGATAATATTCATTGAAACTTATTCTTAAATTAAAGTTAATAACACAATCTTCATATGAATAGTAAAAATTCTTAATTTTGTTGAATATTTCTTTGGTACTATTGTCATAAAGTTTATTATAAGAATCAATTAATAATTTTAATGGTTCATTCTTTGGTAAATTCACATAAAATTCATTTAGAAAAAACTCTTCTGGATTTCTTGAAATACGTTTAACAAGTTTATTTTCAAATTTTTGGTTATAAAAAATCATTCTTTCTAATTCTTCAAAAAAAATATTTTTATTCCAATAAATCTCTCTTAAATCAATTAAATACTTTATTAATTCTTTCTCATTAGTGTCTAAAGTTTTAACTGTTTTACAAAATTCTTCTAAAACTAAAAATGTATCTTCATGATTTAAAATTCTCTCATAGGTCTTTTCATAATATTTTATGTACCCATGAGACCAGAGCTTTTTAATGAGATCTCTGATCCCACAGGTACTGAAAGGGATTCTTAAAAGATCTCCTCTCAAAAATCCTGAGACAAGAATAGTTTCAAGTATTAAAAATCTTGGTAAGTGCAGTATACTCTTATTCATATTTTTAACATATTAATAATTACTTCTAAATTTGATAACACAAAAATTCTGAAATCTATCCTTCTTAGGTAGATGAAGTGTTCATTCTTTATTAAAATGTACATAGCTGATGAGATCTTTTCTATCTCTGATTCAGTGATTCTGAATTCAAATCTGTAAGGAACACGACAATTATCATTAATAATATCTTCAATATTTTGTTGTACAAGACGTAATTTGTTTAGTTCATTATTAAAATTCTGAAATTTAGTATTTCCAAGTATTAAGTCTTCTAAAAGACCTTTAGTGAGAAGAGGATAAAATCTGCTTACAGAGAAATCATTGAAGCAATCCTGAAGAGTTGAGTAGAAATTAATTTTATTAATCTTTATACTGTTTAGAAATTTGGAAGAAGGAACATACTTTGATTTGTAACGGCTTACACAAACACACTTCTCAAGGAAAAATTGATAATAATTGGCTTTTTCTCCTAACAATTCAAGAGTTACATAACGTGGAAATATTATATTTTTATGTTTATCAAAATAGCTTACACAAAAGTCAAAGAAAATGTTTGGATGCTTTGAATATATAAATCTGTTAACATATCCAAGAAGAATATCAGTATTATCACTAAAAAATAACTTTTTACATCCGAAAATTTCAAAATAGATATAAAATCCTGGATTAAATAGTTTGATTATTCTAATAAATTTGTGAAAGTAGATACGCTCAATTGTTCCTTCATATGATTGTTTATTTTTGTTAAATTTTAATTCATCAGATGTATTGTATTTTGACAATATTAAATTTAAATCAGTATATGTTATTGTACAATTAAAACTTGCAAGATAAAAATCAATTTTATTGTTGTTAGCTAATTCTATTACTCCGAAATTAAATGTTTCAAAATCTGAAATGTCATAATCTGTATCGTTAATTGTATAAATGATTCCTTTTGCTTTAGGTCTAGACTTGGTATATGCTATTTTGATGTTACTTCTAACTACCTCTTCAAAACTAGAAAGAGTTATCATGCCAATTATTGCATCTATGTCATAAAACTTACCAAGATCTCCTAATTCCGTATGCGCCATTGATTGTAATTGCTTATTAGATTCTGCATTGGGCATACTCTTTTGATAATTCTGTTTCTTTTTCTTATAATTCTGGATACTTAGTTTAATTTCATTACTTATGTTCATATGGGGTTGCTAAAATCATTGTATAAGAAGATTTGATAAAAAAAGAGTGTTATCATACAAATTTTTTAAATATTTTTAAAATCTATAATCAATTGAATTAAAAGATGATCTAATTAATCAAAATAAGGTAAGATTTTTAATAAAAACATATTTGATCATATTAGAAGTTTTGGTTTGAATTGAATCTAATTATAAAATGATTTATTTTATCATATAAAGTTTTATTTGTTTACATTTTCAAATTTTGATAAAAGATAATAAAAAATTTTATTTATACATCTTAATTATGTCATTAAATTCTTATATACGTAAAAATTAAAATTAAAGATCTAAATTTATTAATTTTGATTTTAATCTTATAAAATTTAAAATAATTTCCATTTTTGGTTTAAATAAATCTTTATAAATCAAAGATTATTAAAATAAAATTATAGATATTAAATACATAAAAAATGGTTTAAAATAGTTAATATGTATAATTTAATAAATGATTTCAAACTTTATAAAATAAAATAATAATATATTAACACTTAAAAATGTTTAAAATTGTATATTTTGATACTCTTTTAAACTGATTTAACTAAATCTTATAAATTGAATGTATTAACATGTTTTTAAACTTGATACTTTATAACTTATAAAAAATCTTAAATTGTATATTTTTATTTTTATAATTAAAGTAAGAAATGTATTAAAATATATTTTATTAAAATAACTCTTTAAAATCTATCTTCATAATAAAAAAATACATCATTTAAATATGATTATTTTAAATAAAATTGATGAATAAAAAATTAATGAAAACTAATTCTATTTAAATATAAATATATAAATCTTATACTTATTAAAAGCCTAAAATATATAAAAGTAAAATATAATTTTAACAATTACAATTATATCACCCCGCCCAAGTAGACTTGGGGGCGGGGATGATTTATTTACAATTTGTATTATGTTTGATTTAAATGTTAAATATAGTTGTTTGAATTAGAAATAATATCGTTTTGTTCAAATTAACAAAAAAAACTAAAAATTTATATAATAAAGTATAAAGATACAAACATTATATCTTAATTTTTCTATTATAAGTCTTAATATTTATTAAATATAATAATTAAAATAAGGTTTATTTACCTAAAATAATAAATTAAAATTATAATCTAAAAATGGTTAATTAATAAATATTTTAAGGTTTAATTTTTATTTTTTTATACCCTTAAAAAAGTCGACAAAGAGTTGACTTTAAAAACACTTCATTTCTCTTCTGCTTTCCTTCCTTAGAGCCTAAAATGAATATATTATGGTATAGTAGTGAGTTTCCTTTTCTTTTTCTGCCTAAAGTCTTCCTATTTTTACTATAGTGAATTTTTGTATTTTTGTTCTCTTTCTAGGTGTTTTTTATGTTCTTAGTGTATTAGAGATTAGTTTATAAGGTTTTTTTGCTTCTTTTAAGAGTTTAATTTAGTTCTTTTTTGTTTAATTTTTGAGGTTTTAAAGTTGTTAAAGATAGTGCTAGGAAGGTTAGTCTGTGCTGTTCTTGTAAGTTTAATGTTGTTTTTTTGTTTGTTGTTGTGTAGTTTTTAAATTTTGTTTATAAAGAAAGTGTTGTGGATGTGTTTTTTGTTGTTAATAAGTTTGTTTTTTAAAGTTAAAAAATATGTTAAAAGAAGCTTAATTTTGAAGTTGAATAAAGAAAATAAGAATGTTTTATGTGTTTAAATAAATTATTATGTTAAAATGGTATTAGTAATGTTTTAAAATATAAATAAATTTATTGTTTTGTAAGATTTATTTTAAATATTTTTAGATTATATTATTAAAATTCTAAAAATAAATTTAATTTCTAACAGTTGAATAATTCTTTTCTCTTTAAAAATGATTTAAATTTATATAAAATAAAAATCTAAAAAAATGATTAAAATAAAATATAATTCCAAAAAAAATGATTAAAATAAAATATAAATCTAAAAAAATGATTAAAATAAAATATAAATCTAAAGAATATGATTAATTTAAGTATTAATATCTAAAATATAATAGTTTAAATGGTTTATAATGACAAAACAAGTTTTAAAGATTAAAAAATGTAAAAAAAAATTCTAAGAGAATTAAGGTTTAAATATTTAGGGTTTGTTAGAAAAAAGTAGTAAAATATAACCTTTTAATCTAATTTTCAATAAATTTATATTATTCTGGTAGATTAATATAAATGACATTGTATTTTAAATGAAATAAAACATAGCTCAACTTTACAATGCTAACATTGAGATCTAAATTTAATAGTTTGTTCAAAGTTAGAATGATTTAAAATAGATATTTCAATAAATTATAATAGAATAAGTTTTAATGTAAGATTAAAATTAAAAAACATAGATTTATCATAAAAATCAATATGATACTTTTAATATTGTCTATTATAGTATAAAACTAATAGATTAGATGGTTTTAATTATAAAAATCCGATAAAATCAACCTTTTATTTTTCTAAATCTTGTTTATAGATATACTTTCATCAAAACTTTTAGTTTTTAAAAATTATAATATAGATTCTTAAAAATTAGAATAAAACATCTATTCTAATAGTATAAATGTTTTTAAAGTTTAGTTTTACAATTATAAGTTGATTTTTATTATAAAATCTAAAAATATAGTAATGCTACTTGTAATAACACTAAAATAAGAAACTGTCTATAATATTAAAATTTAAACTAAAAATTCTATGGTTTTGATCAATATTCTATTCAATAAAAGAATATTATAATGGTTTTAAGTATAATTATAATTAAATGTTTTAATATATGTTAAGTTTAAATTGTTTTTAATTATAATATCTGTTAATTGTCTATTTTTTATTAATTATGATTTTATTTTAACTCAAATAATGTTTAACCTGATTTTATATGCAATTTTTAATTTTATGGATATACCTCTATAAATTTCAAAAATACATAGTAAATTTACGTCAATTTTATTAGAAATCTTACTTTTTTCAACTACTTTTTATTAAGTTTTATCTAATTTTATTGTTCTAAGATGTTTAGAGTTAACTTTTATTGATAAAAAATTAAATCATAATTTTAAATTAAAATGAATAGTTTAAGAATCATGTAAATTAAAATATTGATATAGATTTAAAGTTTTTGATATAATTTTTTAATAAAAATGTCAAATTTGAAAATGAAGGTTCAAAACTTAGAGAGTGCAATTTTTTTATCATGATAATAAATTCTAAAAAGGTCTTTTTGTTGATAAAGAAAAATCTTGATAAAAACAGGGTACAAAATTCGTCAGTTTTTCAGTTTTATACCCAAAAAAATTTCTACGGGGTACCTAACCCAAACCCTAACCCTAACCCTTAAGTTTTACTTAGAATATATTATATTTTCTTGTCTTAATTAATTTTTTTCCTTTTTACATTTTATGATTGTAATAATCAATTACAAAAAAATAATTTATTTTATTTATTTTTAAATAAAAATAAATTCACCCCATCGACATCATGGTCACCAGCAGAAGAATAAATAAAGAACCTAAACGAACCTTTTACACATCAATTTATTTAAATTATCTTCTAAATAAGTCGGTTCCACGTGAGCCTGACATCTTGCATGCAAGAGAGAGAATGAACTCACAAGCGACTTACTCAAACAACAAACCTACAAGGATAACATGTGACTCGACACAAAGAGACCAAACAACTAAGCACAATCTCACACCTATCGAATTCACTTATAAAATAGGCAACACAAACATACTCAATACTAAACGTATTCACCCGCTCGATCCCATAGATCCAAACAACGATCTTGAGCAATGGATCTTAGACTTTAAACAGTCTGTAGCACTTGCTAATTGGTCTACCTCAGACGCAATTGAAGTACTTAAGGCACTATCTCCTTCAGACATTATTGAAAGTTGTATAATTTCACTGGATTTAGATCAATGTTTTGACAATATTAGGCAAAGACAAATCAATGAACTTACACCTTACATGATACAAGACAAATTAAAAAAATTTAAACAACAAAATTTTTTGTTAATCACAGACTACTACAAAGAAGCACTGAAAATCACACAGACATTATCACTTGCGTACAAATACAAAAAACTAGAGTCTGAAAAAAGACTTAGAGAAGTATTCTTAAATGGATTGCATCCTGCTTGCCAGCTTGATTTAGCAAGAGCCAGTGTGTTTGAGATTAATGACATTATACAATACATCAGCAGGATTGAGGAGCTATTACTTATAAATTTAAAAAAGGAAGACAAAGCAATCAAGGATACAAAAATAAAGCCTTTAAAATATTGCTCATATCACCGCAGTACATTCCATTCAAGCGAAGAATGCCGAAAATACAATGAGCTGAAAGGCAAAAACACCAAGACTAAAAGCAATTACAACAATGATCAACGCAATGATAATGATAATCACGCGGCTACTATGATTTTAATAAAACCAGAAAATAGCTTCCGCACAACTGCGATAGTAAATAACCGCCCCTTAGAAGTACTATTTGACACCGGAGCAAGTCATAGCTTCATGCGTAGTAACACAACAAAAGAACTAGGTTTAAACGTCATGAGCACTCCTAATAGTACGGTATCATTCGCGAATTCCTCTAGCTACAATATTTCTAAAAAAACAAATGTTAGTTTATCATTTAAAAATGCAGATCAAGATAACTTAAACTATGAGATTGAAGCCTACCTAGTACCAGAATTAACTTGCTCTTTAATATTAGGGATAGATTTCATAGAAAAATTTATTTCAATAATTAATACAGAAAAAGGAATAATTAATTTTAAAAATGACAATAATATTCTTTATTTAAATACTCAAGAAACAAATCATAAAAGTATTGATGAAAAACTATATAACAAGTTCAGTTTCAATATAAATAAGAATCTAACTCCCTCAGAAATTTTAAAACATTATTTGCAAAATTATTCTAATGAAAAAACAGAGGCAAATTTTGCAAAAGTAGATCCTGTTTTGATCAATATAAATCCCAAAGTCAATGTAAAAGCGAAGCCTTACCCGATACAATCGAAGCACTTTCTTCAATTCAAAGCTAAAATAAAAGACTTACTTAATAAAAAAATAATTGAACATTCCAACTCTAAAATAAACTCCCCTGCCTTTGTCGCAGATAAACCAAACGGGGACATCCGAATAATCGTTGATTACCGAGAGGTAAATGAATTTATTGAAGATGACTCCTATCATTTCCCTTCAATTTACGACAACATTGAGAGACTTAATGGAATGAAGTATTTTTCCACAATCGATTTAACGAATAGTTTCTATCAAATAAAACTAAACGAAGAATGTAAATTTATTACGAGTTTCATAACTCCAATAGGGCAGTTCCAGTTCAACACACTACCATTCGGACTAAAATCAAGTCCTAAAATCTTCCAGAGAACAATGGCAAAGGTTCTGTTCAAACACGATAATCTCATAATATTCATGGATGATGTATTAATATACAATAAAACTGAAGAAGAACACATAAACAGTATCAAGAGTGTTTTAAACACCTTGAAAGAACATAGCTTTAGCATAAACTTAGACAAATGTGATTTCTTCAAACCATCAATAAATTACCTAGGATTAAATATTGATTCAGAAGGATATAAAGCTGACTTATCCAGGCTTAAGGAAAAAATCTTCGATATTAAAATAAAAAATAAAAAAAGCATCCAAAAGTTTAGCGGATACATAAACTTCTTTCGTCCATTTCTACCGCAAATCAGTTCAATAATAGCTCCATTAAACGAAGCTCTTAAGGCAAACAATTTTCTAAACGAAAAGCAAATTACTAAAATAAAAGAACAAGCTAAGGTACTAATACAAAAAATATTAAAATAATGTATCCAAATTATACGCAGTCATTTTATTTGAATACTGATAGTTCAGAATATGCATGTGGTAGCATCTTATCACAAGAACATGGAATAGTCGGTATCTTTAGTCATAAGTTTTCAGACACGCAGAAAAACTATAACATCATGGAAAAGGAATTCTTATGCATTCTGCTATCCTTAAACAAATACAAATACATCATTGGTACATCAAGAGTAAACATATTTACTGATAATAAGAACATTATCAGCAATACTCCCATAAGTAATAGTCGAGTACAAAGATGGAAAATTTTACTCTCAGATTTTAACTACAAACTTTTTCACATTGAAGGAAAACAAAATAACTTACCAGATTTAATCTCAAGAGACCTTATGTTAGTAAATATCTCACAAAATAAAAATAAAGTTATCACTCAACTTTTACAAGAACAGAAAGTCAATAATTCAGAAATTGAAAAGTTCAATTTAATTAAAGACCCAACATATAGCAATATGAATATCTATGTCGACATTAAGAAAAGAATATACCTCAAGAAAAACACCGCCAATTTATTCTTATCAGAATTACATGACAACCAAGGCCATCCAGGAGAATCCATTATGTATAAAACTCTATACCGTTACTATTTTATTCCTGAAATACGAAAAATTATAAGCGAAATATGTAATCACTGCCAAATCTGTAAACAAACAAAAACATCAACCTATAAATACGGAATAGTTACAGGAAACATAGCAAACACCAACTTCATGGAAAAAATAAGTATTGATTATTTTGGCCCTATCGTTGACTGTAAAAGGCATTTCAAAACAACTAAACATAAAATATGGTTATTAGTTGTTGTAGAAAACTTTACAAAATATACCAAAATCTATCAAGTCAACTCACTCTACCCGAAGGAATTAATTAACAAACTAAATCAATATACTAAAGAATTTTACAAACCAAAAACAATTTTGAGCGACCAAGGAACAACCTTTAAAAGCTCTGAATACTTCCAATGGGCTCAACAAAACAACATTAATATTATGCACACTTCAGTATATAACCCCTCCAGCAATGGAATAGTAGAAAGACGGAACAGCATAATTAAAAATATCCTAACAATTTACAAAGGACAAAGTTTACCAAAGATATTAAAGATCGCAGAACATAGGTTAAATAACTATATATGTACAGCTACTGGGTATAGCCCAATACAATTAGCTTTGAAAGAAAACCCTTACGACCTTTTAAGCATTGACGATTATCATAATATCAAAGAGAGAGCTATACTTAACCAACGCGAAACTAACAAGAAGAACTCGGAATACGTTAACAAAGGAAGAAGGTTACATAGCTATAAAGTTTACGATAAAGTCTTTATAAAGTCATTTGAACAAGGTAAACTAAACAACAAATATCTGGGTCCTTATATTGTATTCGAAGTATCAAAGTCTAAAAACAGAGTTAAGATTAAGAAGAAAAATCGGTATGAATGGTGGAATATTAAGAATATTATTCCTTTTGTTTGTGGGAAGAGTAAACCTTGTAATAATCAATTACAAAAAAATAATTTATTTTATTTATTTTTAAATAAAAATAAATTCACCCCATCGACATCATGGTCACCAGCAGAAGAATAAATAAAGAACCTAAACGAACCTTTTACACATCAATTTATTTAAATTATCTTCTAAATAAGTCGGTTCCACGTGAGCCTGACAATGATATATTATAAAAATTCTTATGATTTGACGAATTTGTTTGTACTTGATAGGATTATTATAATATACATGTTTCTTATTTTTTACTTAATATCTTTACGTCAATATTACATTTTTTCTCCTTACAAGTCTTTAATTCAATTATATTAAAGAGGTTTTTACAAGATCTAAGAAGACAGAATTGTTTATAATATTTTAAACCATATTGTATTATATCTTTATGATTTTTTGTTTAATACTTCTTGTGTCAATACTCCATCTTCTCTTCTTTCATGTTCTAAGAACACATACATAGTAGAGGTTTTTACAAGTTCTAAGAAGACAGGATTGTTTGTAATTATTTGTTCTTTTAACTGTTATATTTTTCTCATTTTTTGTTTAATACCTCTTATGTCTCTATTACACTTACTCTTCACTCATGTCTTCATTGCAAATTAAAAGTATTGTCTTTTAGAAGATCTAATCTGACAGAATTGTTTATAATTCTTCTTTTATTGTAGTGTTATATTTTTCTTATTTTCTGCTTAATACTTCTTATGTCTCTATTACACTTTCTCTTCTGTCATGTCTTTAATGCAATCACATAAAAGAAGTTTTTACAAGTTCTAAGAAGACAGAATCCTTTATAATTCCTTCTTTATTGTAGTGTTATAGTTTTCTTATTTTCTGTTTAATACTTCTTATGTCAATACTCTATTTTCTCTTCTGTCATGTTCTAAGAACAAATACATAGTAGAGGGTTTTACAAGATCTAAGAAGACAGAATTCTTTATAATACTTTCTTTATTGTAGTATTTTATTTTTCTTATTTTCTGTTTAATTCTTCTTATATCAATACTCCATTTCCACTCTCTCTTTTTAATCAATGCAATCACATTAAAGAGGTTTTTACAAGATCTAATCTGACAGAATTGTTTATAATTCCTTCTTTATTGTAGTGTTATAGTTTTCTTATTTTCTCTTTAATACCTCTTATGTCTATATTACATTTCCACTCTCTCTTTTTAATCAATGCAATCACATAAAAGAGGTTTTTACAAGATCTAATCTGACAGAATTGTTTATAATTCCTTCTTTATTGTAGTGTTATAGTTTTCTTATTTTCTCTTTAATACCTCTTATATCAATACTCCCTCTCTTTCAAAATATTTCAATTGTACATGTTTTAAATACAAAGAAATAATATGTATGAGGACATACATCCTCAAAATACATAGTTTAGTTATGACTACCCGTCAATCACAATACTCGCAATCAAACAGCAACAGATACATCCACCCTTAACACCTCGCTAATGCTCGTGTGCTTACAGTTACATATATCTATCATGATCGTCTTTCATTACCCATCTTTATTAAAGTTTTGTTTCTGCCTTAGAGGCCTTCAGCCATTAACAATTATGACGTAGCTTTGCATCCTACCTTGCCAGATAAACGCTAAACCAGTGGTCACGTGAATACGTTCCTCTCGTACTTGTAACCACTACTCTAAAAGAAATATAACAGTAGGGTAAAACTAACCTGTCTCACGACGGTCTAAACCCAGCTCACGTTCCCTTACAATGGGTGAACAATCCAACACTTTGCGAATCCTGCTTCGCAATGATAGGAAGAGCCGACATCGAAGAATCAAACTGCGTAGTCGCTATGGACGCTTATACGCAACAAACCAGTTATCCCTATGGTAACTTTTCAAATACCTCTATCTCTAAACAATTAGAATTAAAAAGGATCTCTAGGCCCCGATTTCTCGTTATTATGTTCTATAACATAACTCAGGCAAGCTATTGCCCTTGTGCCCAACGCAGGGTTTCCCTCCTTGCTGTGCTTACCTTTGGACATCTACGTTGTCTTCTAGTAGATGTGCCGCCCCAGCCAAACTCCCAATCTGAACAATTAGATAACCCATATATTACGCAGTGGTCTTTCACTAAAACCCACCTATCTACACCGTAACAATGTTTTACCATCCTCACATTAGAGTCAAGCTCAATAGGGTCTTCTTTCCCCGCTGTTGTTTCCAAGCCCGTTCCCTTGGCTGTGGTTTCACTAGATAGTAAGTAGGGACAGTGGGAATCTCGTTGATCCATTCATGCGCGTCACTAATTAGATGACGAGGCATTTGGCTACCTTAAGAAAGTCATAGTTACTTCCGCCGTTAACCCGTGCGTAATTCCCTTTCGAGAGCTTCACAATACGAGCACTGGGCAGAATTCACTTTGTGTCATAATCACAAAGCTATGTTTTTACTAAACAGTCAGATTCCCAGAATAGTTACAGTTCACTAAAGAGCCAATCCTTATTCCTAAGTTACAAATCTATTTTGCCGAATTCCCTTACTTACATTATCCTATACACTAGAGGTTATTAACCTTGGATACCTGCTTCGGTCTAGGTACGATATCTATATTTTCAATGTACTTTCATCGCAGAATCTTACCTAAGAAAACATCATTACGATATTTGAATAATTTGAAAGTGTCAAAGTCTTTCAGTAACTGTCATTTCACACTCAGTCTTACCTAGACACGGAAAGTCTAGTCTCATATAAGCCTCTGCATACATCAAATAAAGTTGTCACCAACACACTTATTAACCAAGAAATATTAATCTTGCCTCCTTTCGATCGCCTTTCAAAGCTCTCTTAGGTATCGCTTAACCCTCTTATAAGAGGAACCCTTATCCTCTCCAGTGTTCATTAACTGAATTATTGCTACTACCACCAAGATCTGCTCTGCATTATGCTCCACATACAATCACTCGCATCCTTCTACGCACAATACATGCCTTCCTACTCTACTTAAAAAAAAAAGTAGGAACAGAATCGAAAGAAAGCTCTAGCACCATCCATTTTCAGAACAGTTGAATTCGGTAGGTACGTTGTAACACGTTTCTTAGCGGATTCCAACTTCTATGGCCACCGCCCCACTGTCTAGATTCAACTACTTCTTTATTGGTTTCACTGCGCTCCCCTTAGGCTTCTTATCTGTTCAATAGGTTCATCCCTCTTTGCAAACACTACTTACTAGTATCTGCCCACTAAGTGTGCATATAAATAAAAATAATTCAAATAAGAAATTATTAAGAAATACTTGTGAGTTTGATAATAAGGTATCAGACACTCGTTCTTAACCCCCTAATCACATTTTGCTACTATTGGGGACTTCACTACCTCGCACAGAAGCCTCCTCCCCTCTTTATACTTTGCAAGCAACCACTCTACTCTCACATTCATCTATTCACAAGATATATCACAGTGCTAATCAAAAAACAATAACAACATAAACAAAGGAATTTTATAGCCAATAACCTACAACAAATTTACCATATCTCTTTATCTCAACCAGCATCTATTTTTAACAAATAAAACAAACAATAATATTACACCTTTAAGCATGACACTTTACTTTAATCTAACCAAAACATAAAAAATAAAAATATAGTGAAAACTCTACTCCTAATGAATGTACTAATATCAAATTTAATAAACCTCTAAAACACATATGAGGTGAAATAAAATGAATCCACCATAACTAAATTACAAGTAACAGAAAAGCTCTTAAAAAAAGAATTTTAAATGAAAATAAAACAAAAAAAAATATAGAAATTTGAAAGGCAGACTAATACCAAAGAAATCCCACAATTCAAACCCAAATAACACAAATTATAACAGAACCACAAACTTTTACGCACATCTACTACCATTCAATCACACCAATCTCATGAACTTCACTAATTCCCAGTGGAGTAAGTAACTCAAAGTGCAACAATGGAATGACACATGTTGTCTACTTGTTCACTGAGAGCTGCTTATTTCACTGGAAGATCATGTTATAATTCACATGGATAAGGATAATCACGTGTTGATTGCTTACCATTGTTGTAATATATAACCTCTGATATACTAACTACTTTGCAAGCCCATAATTCTGTTAACCTGTTTTTGCACTGAGTTCCAGGGTTTTACTCCTATTCCTGCAAAGGAAAAGGTTTCCCTTGGATTTTACTCAGAATCTTTTCAGCCAATTAGGATGTTGTCGGGAGTAACGACCCCGCCTAAAGGAAGCCCTGGGGATGGTGTTTATCTTCCCAGAACGGGTAGTTTGAAGGTAGCCCAAAGCTGCTTATCTGCTGTCTTTGACAGTTATCTTTGAATAAATTATCTTTTATCAAAATTATCTTTTATCTATCGGGTCGCACTAATACAACTATATAAACCTTCGTTACACATCTAGTTCTAAAAACCTTCTGTTTGCTGTATCAGTGCACTCCTTGGTCCGTGTTTCAAGACGGGTGCAATAAATTGCCTTCCGTGTTGGTAATTTCACTACTTAGTGGTCCGTAAAGACCTTGCTTCTTTCCTTCGCAGTACTTCTTCGCTATCGGTGTTCTGTTATATTTAGTCTTGGATGCGATCTACCACCCATTTCACCTTGCATTACCAAGCAAGGCTAATCAATCTTATTATTCAAATCAAATATAAATAAATTATAATCATGAGATCGAAATTTCAATCATGATTATAAAAAAATTTTT
>JAEMTY010000146.1:0-44508 GCA_020423425.1 Chrysopa pallens
CAAAACACACGAAAAACTATTTTTTATTATTTTTTGAATCAGGTCCGCACTTGTCGTTACCCACTGTCGAGTGATGAACTTCAACTTACGACATACGGCGCCATCTAGTTGTGTTTCTAGATACTAAATTCTCTAACTGTGAGTGTATACGACAGGCTACAGTGCGTGATTACGTTGTAGAACCGATTCTTTGAATTTGAACGACGATCGAACGGTATGTTGCCTACAGTCTACAGTGTGGTACAGAGGGTTCAGAAGGAACTGCATGGTTTGAGACCCTTCACACTCCTTATACTGCTTCATATATACATTTCTGTAAAATTACAGAGCCATATATATATATATATATATTGATGCAGTAATTTCGGAGTTCGTGAACATTTTATTGATTTTTTCAATAACTTATTCTGGTTTTCCAAATCATTGATGGTATTTTGGGGATTTGATTTTTCAACATATTCTCCGATGCTATGATTGATTCGCAAATGAACAATGCTTGGAGAAAACATTCGTTCAACTCGTTCATACTGTTTTTGCGCTTTGGAATCAGTTTTGTATTCAATCCATGAGTTTACTATGGCCAAATCAACTGCGTGAAATATCATCCCTAATGGCCTCTTTTTTGATCGAATATAAATTCGATATAAACTTAAAGAAATATATCGAATAAATCCACCCCTCCTATTCCACTGTTTGTATTTTTAACGATTTCCGGTTTATCAAACTGTACATATTTATTATCCTTTTTATCCCATCGCTTCACCTGATCAATTTCTCCTTATCCTACAAAATTCGTTGCTAAGTATACTGATCTATTATCAAACCATTTTACCAACACAACATTTCTGTCAGCATTAATGACTTCTTCGATGCATCCCCGACCTTTTTTTTCATATGTTAATCATTTGAAAAAGGCGGTGATTTAAACCGATTCACCCTTATAGTACAGGCAACGTTAATTTGATTTTCTTTTAATTTCAGAATAAGATTATAAGAGGAATAATATATGTCAAAGTAATGGCAATGCCCAGCCTTTAAATTCTTTGTCAATTCTAAGACAATTGTTCCTCCAAAACCAAATTCTTTTACAAAAGCGTTATTTAAATCTGTACTGGAACCTTGATATACGATAAAATCATGAGCGAAACCATTTTTGCTGCAGAGAACTAATATTTTTATTTCCCATGGATGTGGCTTGCCCTTAACGTACTGTTTCATAACTAATTGTCTCTTGAATGGAACCATTTGTTTTCATCTATACAAACTTCTTGTTCTAATGGGAGCTCCATCATTCGCTTGCGTATTTGATCAGATACCGGTCTTACTTTAAAAAATTTGTCCGTGCAATTTCGCGGTCGTTATTTTAAATTATTTACACAATGAAAATTATTTCGTAGTTTAAAAAATCTGTTTTTCGTCAGGGATGGAAACGGCGCAAAAAAAGTTGACTTTTGACTTTAGAATCGACTTTGAATTTTTTGATTCTCAAAGTCGATTAATCATTGCTTAATGTCGACTTGTCACTATGTATTAACGTTTCTTCTTTTTGCAGTGAAATTTCTTCAGGTAAATTTACTTCTTCTTGTACTACAGTTTCTTCTTGATTATTTAGTTTTTCAAAATTATAAACTAATTCTTTATTGTTAATAATAAATTTTACATCACGTTTAATTTCTATTGATCGTTTACTTGGTAGATAAATTCTGTATCCTTTTGTATTTTCACCATAACCAACAAAAATTCATTCCTCACCTTTAGCATCCCATTTTAAACGTTTTTGTTTTAGAGAATGTACAAAGTATCTGGCTTAAAATCTTCAGTTTTCTGTAAAATATAAATTTTATTGTCATAAAAAAGGAATCAAAGTAAATGTAAGGTTGCAACAATCAAAATAATTTAAATCAATTTACTTTTTTAAGACCAACAATCAAAGGGATAAATTTACTTAATGTAACATTTTTTTCTGAGCAAACTCCTTGCGTAACTCTCCAAAGAGGACTTTAGACATCGCGAATTTCAATTAAAGATTCAAGCTCATCTCCTGTTATCATATTAGGAGGCTTGGCTTTCGACGATTTGTTCAATTTAATCTGAAGAAGTACCTTTTCAACATAGTCGGCAAGTACAATAAAACGATTAACCATTTCATAACACGAATTCCATCTTGTTTTTACTTCTTGTAATAGTTTAAGACGCTTTACTTTTGGTAACTTTTTTTGTAAGGTCAACAACTCGTGACAAATAAAATATTAGTTAATAAATTATTTCTTCAACTGGAGTCGAAAAATTAAACTAATGAATACCGGGAAAAGAAGAAGCATTATTTATACAGCGATCAAGAGGCCCCTGATGAGTATTAAGTTTAAGTGAGGACGTTGACGGAAAAGCACGAGTGCCTTTATTTTCTATAGCAACTGATGCATGAGATGCAGATGATTCAATAGCCATCAAAGTCTAGAAAGAAAATAAACTCTAATTTTTCAGAAGAAATTTTCAGAAGAAAAAAAATCAGTAACAGATAGAAATAATCTAAGAATCATTTGATAAATTTTAAATAAAATCACCAATCTAAGTAAATATAACTAATTACCTTTTTACGTTAAATCACTGAATCATTTTCTCCACTGTTTGCTCTTTTCCGTGACGGAGTATTTTTGTTTGAAGGAGCATCAATTTTATGAGATAATTGCAGGTGCTTCATCATAGTTGATGTGCTTTTATTAAATAGAAATTCTTTTTCACAATTATTACACATAACTTTAGTGCCATGGTCGGTTTTCGAACAATAATTCCAGATAAAACTAGGAGCCTATTATAATACCATGTAGATTTTAAATTAAAATTTTATTTCTGTTCACTGAATTGCTGCATTTGTGTTTTACGTTCAGTGACTGAACGTACACACTGATTATAAATATGTGGAAATAATATTTGCGTCTGTTATACTTATTTAAAATGGTTACCAAGGATACCAGCGATGATATTTATTATTATGATCCAATCAGCAACCAGAGGTTATTTTATCGTTAAGGAAGGCATAAAAAAATATAATAGTCGATTCATGAAAACAGAACAATCTATACTACTATCACATATTTATCAGTAAACGCTCAGAAAGTTACCGTAGTTCTGTCTAAGCTTATTATACAACGCAAACAAGTGCAAGAAAGACAACTTGAATAACTTTTAACAACTTTCACTATACTACCATAACAACTGTTTAAAAAAAGTCGAAGTCATCGAGTGAGAATCGATTTTAATCAACTCGAGACAGGTTCAACTCGACTCTAAAAAGTCGATTATTTTCATTAAAAGATCGATTCTTGACTAAAGTCAGAGTCGACTTTCCTATCCCTACTTTACGTAATACATTTTATACGTAGGATTGTATCCCAGTATAATTCTACTCGTGGGTATTTTGATACACTCATTATTACATGATTCCCGGAAAAAATTTCTATTTCTTTTTTATTATTGTGACCCGATTGTAACGCATATATAATTGTGAAATGTCAGAAAATAAATTCGGGTGGAAAATATTTAGCGATATATTGAATAGGTGATAATATATTATTTTTTTGACCAGGTTCCATTAATGGCATAGCCAAAGATGTAAAATTTTCTATTAACCAAGTAATCGTTTTACCCGAGTGGCTTTGGCCAAATATATTTGGAGTGCTCTTTTGCGCATCAGCTGTAGTTCATTTAATTATTTCGTGATATTTTTTCTAATTTATCACGAAATTTTACTAAATAAATAATTTATTGTATTAATACAAAATTTGTAAAACAAATTTCTAAAATATCAATAATGTGAAAAAAACAAATAAGTTATAATACATATTATTCATAAGTCTTATGAAATTTATTTTATTCAAATACAATTCAAGAACTATTTATTTTTAAAACAAGAAATTAATAAAAAAATAAATTTGTTTCACACAAATATTCAATAATTACTTCCCTCATCTTCATCGTTGTCGTCTATATCTACATTTTCGTCAGACCTCAGATTGATTTTTCAGATAAAACTAACTTTTCAGTTGGTTCTACAGAATTTATTTCCGTAAACTCCACAGGTGTGGATTTTTCATCAGAATTTACATTTATCAAGTAATCATCAACATTTAAAGATATGTCATCATCATTGACAGGTATCAAGTATCCATCATCGTTGACGTTATAGATTAAAACTTCCTCTTCTGGCAGCGAGTCTAAAATCAAATCATTAGTTTGCCCTCTCTCTTCATTCTCAAAATTGTTGCCTTGAATTTTGAATCAGATTCATCAAGATTGAGCTTTCTAGAACCATCAATATTCAATAATCCCAATGGCTGAAGATGATCTTGACATTCCTTGAACCACCCTCTAATTTTTTCTTCCGTCGCTCGACTACCAGTCAGATTTTGTGCAACCCGGTCTCTAATCTCAGGATGCCGACGACGAAACGCATCGTACCAATGCCGACCAGGCATATTATTTGGAAAAACGTGTTTTTTTCATCGCATTCAAAAGCATACGAACACTGTTGAGTAGTTGTACTTTGGTTACTGGAAAACCATTGTTTTTCATGTAGAAAATCCAATCCACCCAAATGCTGTTCATTTTCTTTCCCCAAAAGACACTCCTGCCCACGTGATTCAATTTTAGGTGATAATGCCCCACGACTTTTATATAACAGCGTTGTTCGAGGAATTTTATATTTTAGAGTAGTAGTTTTAACAGGTTGACCAGCTTTTACATCATTGATCGCTAACTCCAAAGCTGTACCACCGTAGTTTACTTTAATCTTTTTTGAAGCTCTGAAAATAAAAATAAAGTATGCATTTTAGTATCAATGGAAATTATTATCTATCGTGTTTGTGGGTTCAGAAGTAAATGAGAAACCTTGGTTAATAATTAATTCAATATGTTTATTATTTTAAATGTTAAAAACTTTACAGTGACCGTACAATAATTATATTCCGAAGTATATATCTTCTCCTCATGTATATATTTTACCCGCTAATGCGCAAGTCCTTAAACTAATAAGTCCGCCTTCCTTATGCGACACCACATTACACAACACTATACCACATAACACCATACCACCATACCACATTACACTATACACTTACACTGTGTTCACAGTGTCGTTCATAACACTTCTTCCCTCCTAAGAAATTTAATTGTTCCGTATGTGTTTACAACAAAATACAATGTCTACATTTACATTAAATTTCATGTTACAATTTCCTTAAAATTATTTGAATTTATAAATTGAGTTTTTCAGGAGGTTTTATTTTTCGTACAGATTTCCGTACTTCCTGATTTTCATTTGTATTTGAATCAGTATTTACAGTAGAAGGTAGATTCGAGCGATTTTCGTTTGCTGTGTTTTCATCAACATCATTTTCTTGATTATTACAGTTTTTATTTGTAGTATCAACAACTTTATCCTCAGGATAATCTGAATAATACGAAATTCTAGATTTGTCCACCGGTGATTTGATATCATCACCTACTTCACGCATTTGATCGATGTGTCGATCCCACACCCTCCCGTCATCTAAATTGACTTTATAATGGAGATTTCCTAATTTTTTTATTACTTTTCCAAACACCCATTTCCTATCACGATTTATACATTCGCGAACCGCGACTTTTTTGTTTACCTCGATTGATCGAATATTTTTAAAATTTTCATTTGAATGTTTTACCGTATTTAACTTTGGTATCATGGTATCAAGTCGTGTTCTAAGATTTCTATTTAGCATCAACATCGCAGGAGACTTTCCCGTCGCTGGATGTATTGATGTACGATACATTAACAAAAAGTTTTGTAAATTACGTTCCGTTTCGGATTCCGTATTTGAAATGTATTTTAATTTTTGTTTCATCGTTTGTACATATCTTTCCGCCTGTCCATTCGTAGCAGGATGGTATGGCGATCCCATTTTATGGATAATTCCATTTTGTTTAAAAAATGTTTTAAATTCTTCACTTATAAACTGCGTCCCGTGATCGCTTACTAAAACAGCAGGTAACCCGAACCTTGAAAATATGGTTCGACAAACTTTAATGGTAGTTTCCGTCGACATATTCGGAACTATCATTATTTCAGGCCATTTTGTGAATGCGTCAATTAATAGAAAAAATAATTTTCCTTTGTAAGGACCAGCAAAATCAACATGAACTCTATCAAATGGTTTACTTACAGTTAGTGCAATTTTTTACTAATTTTTCGATATCAGAATCGATTCCTTTCCACCAGCAATACGTTCTTGCTAATGACTTCATACGACTTATACCAAAATGCCCGCTATGAATTTCCATCAATACTTTTTTACGAAAAACGACTGGTATATACACCCTAGTTCCCGTAACTAGGTTGTAACGAAAATTCCGTTTGATCAATTCCAAACCTATCCGTAGCATTTACTATTTTCCCATTTTTTAAACCGTTTATTAGTATTTTTACTGAATCGTCTTTTAAAGTTGCCATTGCTAATTCGTCCGCATTTACCGGGATTGTATTAATTTGAGATGATTCAATTAAATCTACTTCATCTACCTTAAAATTTGGTAATTCTTTACAAGGTAGTCTAGACATACAATCAGCATTACAATGCTCACGCGTATTTCTATATTTAATGTCAAAATTAAATCCTGATAAGAATGCTGCGTAGTGTAACATTTGCGTTGCTGATAGTATCGGCAAGAAAACTTTCTTACACCGAAAACTATTCCGTATGCTTCCCTATCTATTTGTGAGTACCTCTGTTGCGTCTCATTTAGTGTTTGTGATGCATACATTATGGGTTTTTCACCGTCTTTAGTGACATGACTTAAAACTGCCCCCACTCCGTACGGGCTTGCATCCGTGGCTGAAACCACCGGTAATTTAGGATCATAATGTGTTAAAACCCGATCCGATTGCATTTCTCTTTTAGTCTGTAGAAATGACTTTTCACATTCGTCGTTCCAATTAAAAGGAACATTATCTTTAAGTAAATTATTTATTGGATATAAAACTGTACTTAGCTTTCTGAAAAATCGACCGTAATAATTTATTAAGCCTACAAAAGATCGAACTTCATCTTTGTTTGTTGGCCTAGGCATTTCCGATATTGCCAGTATTTTGGATTTCATTTTATGGATTCCAAATTCATCAATTATGTATCCGCAATATTCGATTTGTTTTTTAAAAAGTTCACATTTATTTATGTTAACCCGCATATTCCATTTATTTAGTGTTTCAAATACTAAATTCAAACGTTTCATATGAATTTGATCATTTGGTCCCGTGACATTTATGTCGTCTAAAAAGACAGAGACTCCCGGAATATGTTGTAAAATAGATTCTATGAATCGTTGCCATAATGCTGGCGCAGAAGCCACCCCGAACATTAGTCTTGTAGGTTGATATAACCCCTTATGCGTACTAAGCGTTAGTAATTCGCGAAATTCATTTGATACCGGTAATTGAAGATATGCTTTAGATAAATCTATTTTTGAAAATCGTTTGCCCCCACTTAAACTTGTAAATAATTCTTCGATTGTGGGTAACGGATGCTCATCAATTACTAAATAAGGGTTAATCATAATTTTGTAATCACCGCATAGTCTAATTTTATTTTTAGATTTAATGACAGGGACAATTGGAGTAGCCCACTGGCTTGAATCAACTTTAACTAAAATACCATCTTTTACTAGTTTTTCAAGTTCAAACAACAACCACACTGCAAAAGGTAGCGATCTATGTTTACGAAAAACAGGACTTACTCCTTTTTTTAAACACAGTTTCGCCTCATAGTTAGGAATTTTACCAAAATCACTCGAAAATACCTTCGGATATTTGATTTTTAATTCTGTCATAATATCTGGAGTACTTGAAATTTTATTTACACTTTGTTCATTTCTTAAAAATAAAGTTTTATTAACATCAATTCCTAATGTTCTCATCCAAGTTCTGCCAACTAGCGGTTGTTTATTATTTTTAATAACATAAAGTTTTAATTTAAATTCATTGCCATTTGAATTTTTTACATTAACAATACTGTATCCCAATAAATTCAAATTAGTCCCACAGTGACTAATTAATTTCAAGTCACTTGGAAAAATTTTTTTATTTTTAAAGTATAAAAAAAAATCTTTAGCACAAATTACTGAGTTCTTTGTGCCTGTATCAATTTCAAAATCAATAAACTTATTTTCTATATTAATATTTGTAAATAACTTTTCGTCTTCATTTTTGATTGAATTTATGCTAGTACTTTTTAATGAACATATAAAATCCGTATTTTCGTCAATGCAATTTGCCTCAAATTTAGTATTGTTTTTATCATTACTTTTTTTACAAACCCGGCGGTTTTTAACAGTTGTGTATTTGTTTTCAGCACATTATGAGATCGCTGACTTGGGTTAAAACTTCGCTGTCTATGGAACCGATACTACGTCGAATTTTGTTTGATCGGCGGTGACGCTGAATGTGCGAAAATTGGCTTCCATTTGTGCAAACCATAATGCGGGGTTTGATTTCCAAAATGGCGGAACTTTGACCGCTACTCGAGAAATTTGTGTTTGTGCAGCACCAGTGTTTGGCGGATCGTTGTTATCGTTGGGCATCGTGTTTGTTTTCTTGTTAATGAATTGAATGAATGAAAATTTTGTTGTACGATACCTTGTGCGTAATGTTGAGTGAAATTTTTTGTTGTTTTATTTGATTATGATGAATGTTAATTGCGTTGTACGAAGGTGTATATTTTTTTTTTTTTTTTTTAAACTGTTAAGGAATCTTAGATGGTAGTGATGGTTATTGTTCCTTTATTAGATGTGATGTCTTTTCTTTGGTAATGGTTAGTAAGGTATTTATGGAATTATCATGTGTTTTAATGAAAGTCTTATTAACAGTCAGGGGATTCCTGTAGAATAGGTTATTTAAAGCATCCTCTTGATTTTTATATTCATCAACATACTGAATGATGTATTCCCAGTCTTCTTTATTTTTACCTTTTACCATGCATAATTTGCCTAGTATGCCATCTTTAAATTTCATTCTAATGTCCCCATAAACATAATAACTTTCTCTCATTTTGGTTGATTTTGAGGTGCCTGCAACAGGAACTTTAATATCTTGAGGGACTATGGTTACTTTTCTTCCAGTCCTAGCCTCGATCATTTTGGTTGATGATTCCAATAGTGACAATCTGGACTCTACCTTTGATAAAGATTGCATTTTTGCATCAATATACTTTTTGATGTCATTGAACAATTCAGATTGGCCCTGAACCAATTTTTCTTGCTTTTTAACATTTGTTGACATATTAGCAGACAAATCTGGTAATATCTTACTGGCTTTCACAATGTCACTTTCTTCTCTCAGATTAAATCCATACTCTGCTCCATTTAAGAATGAAATCAATAATTTTTCTTCACTATTTTTAACCCAGGAGATAGTTAACTCAAAACATGCCTCTCACAAGAGTAACAGGAATTGTACCTAAAGAGCCTCTCAACTTTGTTATCAACTCTGGGAAATACTTTGGATGTTCATTGTGCAAAGTCTGTAATAAGACCTCCATTTTCGTTGTTTCTATATCTAAATCATTGATGGCAACTTGAAAATTAGGATCTGTTAATATATTAATGGTTTCATCTGACTCATCTTCTGTTTCTACACCTGATTCGGAATCTGACTTTGGTAAATCTTCGAGTGAAGATTTAGATAGCATAGAGATCACCTTCTTTGAGTATGATAACATTTTAATCATATACACTTCAGGGACATAATCTACATTGGTTTTTCCCCAATTTTTTAGGCTTTTCTCTAGGAATTCACTTTTTATTTCTTGGTCTAAATCGGATTCATTGTAAGCATATGCAATCATCTCATATAATTCACTAGCAAATTTGGCAACTCTATCATTGGTAGTTCCTTTCCCCTCATCAACGTATGCAAAAAGTGGATTGGTGTCTTCATCTTTTACTGATCCTTCAGGTGATGGTTTAAGAGATCTTGTCACAAGTTCTATATTTTGATTAAAGCTGGATTTACCAACAAGATCCAACTTCAGGACATCTTCTGATAAGATTGGTTTTAATCCAGAAACATCAAAAGCAACCTCTTTCTCTCCTATAAATTGACCAGTTGACGTTTTCTTCCATGTACACTCTATTGTATTACACCATTGACATGGTAAAGGAAGATCTTCATTTGTGTACTTAGGACATTTCCCGCTATTTCTTTGTTTCTTGCCTTTTGATTTATTATCATTAGAACTCATTGTATATAACAAATAAAATGCTGAATTTGTATGATACGATTAATGATTGGTGTCTGAAAAATATCACCAGGTCGGGACGAAAAGTGACGTTCCCGGCATGTTTTTTAATCTAACACTTTCTCTACAAGGGGGAGCATTGTGGCGACATACATACGCACAAGAACGCACCCCAGCAGCCAAAAGCAAGTCACCGTACCAACGTTAAGTTATATACAGATAACTGTCAACAGCACACACACACGAGGCTGGATATACAAAAAAATCATTCACCACGCGGTTAAAAAGTATCCATGACATCAAGTGTTTCTCGTACAAATTATAAACTTTATATAAATAAATCAAACAATTATAACACTAACATAATTTTATTTTGTGTAATTTTATAAATAAATATGTAAAAGTTATGGTGTTTTGTACATTAATATCACGCACCTAGAAAAACATCCAACCTGTAAATGGTATCCATCAACAACAAAACCCCATAACCTCTTTTCTGGTCAGGCATTCTCGTTTTCCTGCGCCAAGTCTGCTGTTGTCATCATTTTCGTATAAGGTTCGTACAGTGTTTATGCAATCAGATGAAATTTTGTCTTTGCGAGTCCGAAGCTTGGGTACTAAACCCGATTGACGCGCTGACTTTTGAATTGTTTTATAAGATATGGAACTATCTTTGCTTCGCCATAACTTGTACTTGTGTATTAGTTTACCGGACACGACTTTTCCGAATATTTGTTTCTCTTTGCAGGTTTTTAAATTAGCGTAGTTTTCTTTCAGCTGGGCATTCAACATACACGGACGTCAAATAAAACAGTCCTCTGTCACATTGAACAGTCCTCTGTGTTATAAATTTCCAGAGGACTGTTGCACAGAGGACTGTTATTTTTACGTAAAAAATGTCATACCACGTATGAGTTTAAATATTACGTCATAACACAGAAACAGCTATAAATGATCACACTGATCAATTTTTTTGTAAAATCAATATAATTATAACACATAAAACACCATAAAATAGACTTACCAGAGGAATGTTCACTCAACACTACAGAGACGTGGCTCCCACACAGACGCGGAGTTGTCACTGCGAAAAATGGCAGTGACTTGTTTAGCATGGCAACCGAGTAAACTTCACACTGTTAATGTTCCGTTTGACGCGAAATGTAGCCACAATAGTGTTTAATATTTTTGTGGCGCGATATTCAAATTGTGACAGAGGACTGTTCAAAAATGTATCGGACAAAATTCAAGCGCTAGTTTTTAGTACAAAAAAATTATCTAAAATTATAATTGTTTTTTGTTCACATGCGTTCAATATTCTTTATGTTCATAGAGTAATAAGATTTTACATTTTTAAATACAACTAATAAAAACCGAACTGAATCATACTCGTTCCAGAATAAGAACATAACAGAGGACTGTTTTTATTGGCTTTTAGACCGAATTTATGAAATGATTATGATTTTAAACATTGATTAAGCTTGGCTCCTTAAATAACAGGTTTTATATTATGTGTTTCAATAAATAAAACTATGCATTAATATAGCCAAAATAAAAAAAAAAAGCTTGGACCATGATTTTCCTGTTAGTAGAGAAAGGCCCAAATAATACTTTGACAATAAGAACGAACTAGACGAGCATATTTTGGACTATTTTTCATTTTTGGTAACACCCACTAAGAAGAGTGCTATAAATAAAACTCTTATAATTCTTGAGGTATTAAAAATTCTCTTGATATTAAATACCTTTTTTGTTTTTTTTTTGTGGATTTGTTTTCTATTTGCAATATGTAGATACAATAAGCAAGTATATGGAAGACCTAGTGGCATTCTAATGTAGGATTATTTTGTAACTTAAAATTTTAAAACTGAAATAATTAGAAATTATAAATGCTGATGTTGTAATTTGATATAATTGTTTATAACTTGGCCATCAATTTATTCAACACAAATGTCACTAACACCGAGTGTCTAACAAAGTATGGCCACTATAACTAAAATCTATGTGGTAATTCTATTGTCTGAAATCTCTTAAGTCTTTGAGTTTGTTCACTATTGTCTAGCAAATAAATATATTTTATAGCAAGTAAAAAAAACAGTTGTGAGGAAGTCTATATTATATTCATTTATGTTTTGAATAGATTCAGCATTAGGTAAGTCATGTGATCTATAAATAGCTGAAATCTCTATTGTTTTATTATTTTCTAATTCTCTTATTTTCTAATTTCGACTGTTTGTTGAGATAATAATCACAACACAATTCATTTTAATTAATTGAATAATGATCGCCTGCGCATTTTATATATATTTTTTCGTTGATACATTTATTAAAATAAAAATTCTTGATCTATTATCTTTAACATGTTTATATAAATCAGATGGAATTTCAATCAACACACTTTCCTTATTGATTTTAGAATTTTTGTATGCATGTATCACAGTGCATATTAGTTTGAATAGATTTTTCTTTATTTAAATAATGTGCTACATGTGATTGCATATCAAACTCTTTATATAACTATTTTTCTTTTTCATAATTAAATCTGGAATCTTTTTCTGTTTGGGTTTATTATTTTGCAGTACAAGTGAATATGATTTCTTATCTTCATTTTGTTGTTTAAATTTATCTTTTAATAGTTGATTTTTCTCTTGTAGTTTGTATACAAATGCTTTATAGAGCTTATTTTCAGCCTTTAACACCTGTAGTTCTGTGTACTGACTTCCTATATTTACATCTGATCCATCTTCAAGTAGTGCATCTTTTACTTCTTGTTCTACAGTTTCTCTATAGAAAAGCTTCAATCCTACAATCACACTTTTATCTTTTTTACTCAGTCACTTGGCTGAGTCACTTGTATTAAAGGATGTGTTTTCGTTGATACAATTAGGACAGATAACAAAAGTATCACTTAGATATTTTTTAATTTGTTATAATTACTTATTGCTTCACAGAATAAACACAAAACTATATTTATATTAGTTTTAGGATGGCAGTTGGAAACTTTTTCTTCTTGCTTATTGGGTGGCTGCTTTCCACCCGGCGCCATCTCAAAGGTTCTGAGACTTTTTTTGAATTTTTTCCACCAGGACCTCCGACCCCAGTGGCTGCTTTTTGATAACAGGCGCAATGTTTAATTTTTGGTCTCTGAGAACAATATTATCGGCTTCACGTTGTAATCTTTTCACTTCTTCTTCTGTTTCTAGCCTTACAAAACCATAATCTTTTGATACTCCAGCACGATCTGAAATAATTTTAGTTGCTTTTACAATACTATATGTGCTGAATAATTGGGCTAGTTCAACAATTATCATTTGATCATTTTTGGAGATCATTTTTTTCGTTTGAATAGATTTTTGTTTATTTAAATAATGTGCTTGTTCTACAGTTCCTCTATAGTAAACCTTCAATCCTGCAATAACACTTTTATCTTTTATTCTCAGTGCTGAGTCACTTTTATTAAATGTTATGTTTTCGTTGATACAATCAGGACAGATAACAAAAGTATCATTTATATATTATTTATTTTTTAATTTGTCATAATCACTTGCATGATATATTGATTCACAGAATAAACACACAACTATATTTATATTAGTTTTAGGGTGGCATTTTAAACTTATCGGGTGACTGCTTTTCACTTCAGAAGCTTCAATATTCTGAAACTTTTTCTGAATTTTTTCCACCAGGTCCTTTGGTACCAGTGGTTGTTTTTTTATTTAATTTTCCCTCTCCAAGAACAAATCATCGACTTCACGTTGCAATCGTTTCGCTTCTTCTTCTGATTCAAACGTTTCAAAACCATAACCTTAATGTATTTTATAATATTAAAATTTCCGTCCAGAGAGCAGAAAAAAGTCACTGGATGCCAAATCTTGAGAGATCGGTGGATGTGAAAGCAATTCGAAGCCCTATTCTTGCAATTTCGCCATCGATTTCATTGATTGGTGATACGGTGCATTGTCTTGATGAAACAGCACTTTCTTCTTCTTGAAATGTGGCCGCTTTTTCGCGATTAACACCACGTACTTCCTACAATACAACAAAAACCTTTTAGATTCTTTTACAGCGTTTATATATTATATTTGTTTATAATAATTGATATTTACCTCATAACTCATTGTCAATGGTTTTGATAATGACATCAAACTTATTACAAGAACTAGACACTTTGAATAAAATTGCATGTGCTATTGTTAGTATTTTTTATTTGTTTTTGCATTCACTATTTTTTATTTATAAATTCACAAAGTAACAGCTGATTGTTGTTTCATAAAGATCGGTTGATTGAGCACAAAAAAAAAAACCGGTTGATTGAGCACAAGAAGATGCTTGGATAACAACGTATGTGATTCATCACTATGTTTATGACTCTTCAGTATGTGATTTATCACTATGACCCATCAAAATGTTGATAAAATGACGCATTAAACTGGAGGTAGCTCAAATCAAAACAAAATTATATTAACTCTAATAGTATATTTTTCGGAATTTTTATTAATCTTGAGAGATCATTCTAATCATCAATAATTATATCTCGCACTAGTTCCTTTGGGATGTTGGTAAAAAATGAGACCACATCCAGGGACACTAAGATATAGTCATCTGGTATTTTTATTTTATTAATGAACTTCACAAACTCAAAATTATTTTTTACTGAGAACACAAATTTTGTTGCTAACGATGACATACATCCATACTTGATGTAAAAACCTTGCTATTTTGTAAAACGGAGATTGAATAGAGCTTACCACTCATAACACAGCCTGGTTTGTGTGTTTTTCTTAGCCCGTAAAGTTTCGGAGAAACATTATTATAGCTTTTGAATTCTTTCTCTAAATTTTCTGAGATGATCAAATTAGTTTTGAATTTCTTAATTAGATCAATAGCCATTTTTTCATATTTACTTGTCGGATATTTATCTAGTAGCAAATATGTGTTTTTATCATTCAACAATTTATACATTTCTTTTAGGTATTCATCTTTATACATTATCACTGTATTACCACCTTTATCAAACCTTGTTCCGGGTGCTCTTTCAAGACATACTTTTTTGCACTGAAATCAGTTATAATATCTGTTTTCAATCTCTACAGTTCTCCCTATAAAAATTTGAAACTGAATATACCGCTTTCGATCTTATTCATGTTCTTGCTCCTCTTTAACTTTTTTCAAATCCCCACCAGCTATGTCCACAAATCTTATGGCATTTTCTAAGTCTTTGATTAATACGTCTACTGGAACTTGCTTTGGTGTTGATGCGGATTCATTAAAATAAACTTGTTGACCATTTACTTAATGGACCGCCAAATGGACTACTTTAGGGTATCTTTCATGGATCGCAAATGAAAATATACGCCAAATTGCTTCGTTACTACTTATATAGCGCCCCACCTGGTACTGTGATATTTCATCATTTGCATTGGTTACAGCGAAGACAGCCATATCGCTGCCTTTGTTAACATATTTACATATGTACTTTATCGACTTAACAGAGTTACAATATTCCACATTGATGTGAATCTCAAAAGCTTTGGACAATATTGGCGAGTATGGCACAATCCAACGATTGTCTACATCAACATTTTGTCCTCTTACCTTTACTACTACCGATCGCCCATTGTCCGCAACTGATCGCCGGCGATAAAATGGGTATCCATCATTTCCCTTTATGGTTTCAGCAAGCAGGTCTCTTGGGTATCGCTTGGAACACTTGCCGTCGACCATACAGGGTGAATTGTAGTTGAAAAGTCCGCAAGGTCCATGTATCATGTGTTTGGTAACTACTGCATGCAATTTTGGGTCAACTGTTTCATATGGAATTTAAGCTGAAATTATGAAATCAATCTCATCTGGCCTTATTTTGTCCACTAACCAGAGTAAAATGTGCGCATGTGACAATCCACGCTTTTGCCATTCTACAGAGTACATCCAACAACGGACTAGGCCATACACACAATGCTTTATTAAGAAATTCATCAGAGATTTTAATTTTTGTTTGTAGGTCATGTCTAACAACTGGTGTTTGGCTATGTAGCAATTCCCTCTTGATTTCGGACCAATTTGGGTTACATGTGAATGTAACAAATAAGTCTGGCCATAATGCCTAACATATGACATAGCATCCTGAGCATATTCGTGCATGTGGCGTGGGCTTCCTATATAAGTTGCTGGCAAAATTGTCATTCTTCCTACATTATTCGCATTGCCATCGGTATTTATAGCATCGCGGAGATGAATGTATTCCTCTGATCGTAGCTGTTGTTGGTTCAAACAGATGTATGTTAATCGTTCAGTCTCAGTTTTGACATACATGTCAACTGCAAACTGATGAAAAAGTCGTTGACACTTCAAAATATGATTTATTTCACCTTGGCGGATCATGAGTCTGTATGAATAGAAATTCATAGCACTAACTTTTTTGTTCATTTCAGCACCTGCAATCAAAAATTATAAATGTTACTTATATGAATTGAATTTTAAAATATTATTTAATCCTGCTAAATTTAATTACCTGTTACTTGATTTACCATATTGATATTAAAATGGTATCCATCTTACCCCTGCCAGAATATCAAAGGATATTGTAATCCATCATAGCTCCTGTGTGTTTCAGATACACGTTTTAAATAACTATTCCGACGATGAAGCACAATATCTCTAGATTGTAAATATTCTCCCACAATGACAACAGCCACTTCATCAATGGTAGGTGAATTAAACCTCCTTGTGTGTTCACCGACAGATGTTTTGTCAGCTCGAATGATAATATTATGGCTAACAGATGGCATCCGATCCAATGCTATTTTGAACATGTTTACTAAATTGTTATTCTGATGAAGAAACATTTATAATTCTTGGAAAATGGTTCTCTTCACTGTTGGTTTGTGAGCAAAACGATTATCAACTTCCGCATCTGCATTGCCCATAAAATAAATTTGTAAAAATTGATGATCTGCATCAGGTAGTGGTAACAGTGCCCCCAATAAGTGATAAATTTGTCCTTGTAATATTTTAAATTTTGTCCATTAATTATTTCTGTTGTGCATATACCGGTGGTCTATTATAATTATTTTGAGGTCTGAATAAGGGATTGTTCATGGGAGAATTTTGTCTAAATTGTTGTGGGTTATTTTGATTGTTATAATTAAACCGAGGTGGTTGTAATAATGGTCTATTGTTGTTGATAGGTTTTCTTGGGGGTTGATAATTCGTACTACATTGTATTGGTTGTTGTTTGTGAGAAAGTCGCGATCTATCGTTACTTGATTGTTGCATACTGATTTCGTTAAGGCAGATGTCATATGCGTCTTTAATTGTTGTAGGGCGATTGGCTCTAACAATGTAACCAAGTTTTGGGTCAAGTCCTGCTATGAATGATTTTAGTGCGATCATTATGTAAATTTCTGTTTGTCCGTTAATAAATTCTGTAGTTTTTGAAGAATCTATTGAGTTTAGCAAAGCGGTTTGTAAATCAGATATTTCTGAATAATATAATTCTAATGATTTATTATTTTGAGATATTGTGTTTAATTTGTGTAGAATAGTTTCTACGGTTCGTCTATCTGAAAATTGAGTTTTCAAGTGCTCTGAAATTAGATTCCATGCACTAGGGTCTCCAACTGAAATTAGTATTTCGTTAGCTTTTCCTACAATTTTATTTCTAACCATATCCGTAACCATTTCTATGGTAGCGGCATTTTCTCCTGCAGTGGTAATAATTCTATTTGCATTTCTTAAAAATGTATTTAATGTACCTGGAGTACCATCAAAATTATTTAGATTTTTTATTAAATCAATTACGGTAATGGTAGTCATTTTGTTTGGTTGATTTATTTGTTTTAAAGTTTCCTTAAAATTACTTTCAATGTTTTCGTCTTCAATTGTGATAACTTTTATTTGGTTTACTATTTCGTCTAAAACTGATTTTTTTAATGGGAAATTTTTATATAAATTATTTTCGTCCTCAGAAGCTTGATCAGAGTCTGAGGATTCTGGTTCCGAATAGTCCCTGCTTGAAGTCGGTTGGTGTACGTCAGGGGAGTATGGAACTCGTTTACTTTTGTTAAATAATTTGGGAATTTTAGGCATTAAGGAAAGCAAATACAATAATCAAAAGTTACTTACAGTTGAATTATGATCGCCTTCCACATTATGTTTTAACAATTAGGTTTCCAATAATTAACTTGTATTTAGTTGCGATGATAAATACTTTAAGTCACCAGTGATTTGATGATGTTAATTGTTGGACCACAATGTTGCTTCCAATTTCCAGATTCCAGTGAAGTTTTATAATAAATTTGTTTGTTTAGTAGGTTCGTATCCTGAAGTATTGAAATACACTCGAAAATTCCGCACTTGAATTACTACACCAGTTATTTCGCGAATTTTCGATGGATAATAGTACCGTAAAAATGGGCACTATCCTACCGGCTGCGCCAATTATAAAACTCGAAAAATAAAAGTCTTAAAAAAAACTTTATTTAATTTAAGTACAAATTATTAATATTGGATTTGATTATTCAAGTACAATAATTATGAAATTAACTAATTATGAAACTTTGTCCACCAGTAATTACACAAATCGAACGTATGTCAAAAGTTGGTAATTAAAAGATGACGCCATTTCATTTACATCGCTATTTATACAATTTGGGAAATAATAGAAAAGTATTTTAGCATCGTATGCAAAACGTGGATAGTTTGATGTCGTCAATGGACATCCTGTTGACTTGAGTAATTTATATTTTACATGTGTTACTATATTCCAGGTTCCGTAACTTATATATATATATATAGATATATAGATATATAGATATATAGATATATAGATATATAGATATATAGATATATAGATATATAGATATGTGGATATATAGATATATAGATATATTAGTACAATTTTGAATATTATAAAAAAATATTCTGGTATAATACTTTGAAACACTAAAGTGGGCATGAAATTGTCCTGTATAATATGTGTAGCGCCAAATGATGTCATCTGGAAACAGTTGTTATATTACTTTGCCTCTAGCACAACATAATCCAGTAGATTCAACAGTGTATTTTAACGCTTTACAATATTTACATATTATTTTCATTTCCCCAATTGTTACCGATTTGTCGGCACAATATTTAATTGTCGGATCATAGTGGAATGCAACTCGTTCAAGAATCACAGGAGCACTGCGTCTGCGGATTCGCTCAATTTCATTATGTCGTGCTCGCTGTTGTTGTGTTTGATGTGCGAACTCGTTGCATTCTAAGCCTATCCACTTCATTGTCACTCACTAAATAACGCAATTCTGACATAGCAATACGACTATTTTCTTGATCTGTATCTCTTTGGTCATCAATGCGGTTAGCACGTGAGGTAGCTCTTCGCACATTTGATTGACTGCGACGACCTAAGTCAGGTCGTCTTCTCCTCGGCATCGTAACGTAATTAATCAAAGTGAGAAAATTTCTCGCTCACTTAACAGTAAAGTGTCACTATCACAAAATATGAACAAAAAAAGAGCACACAGCTTGGAATGTCACTATCACAAAGGATCACAAAAGTAAAGAAAGTTCTCGCGCACGTAGCGGTAATCGTCACTCACAAAGATAGAAGGATGCACTCATAGAATATCGTAACCATGATCTTAACACAATATCGTCAATCGTAATACTTTTTTTCGTGTTCTGATTTTTTTATTTATTTTTTTGGAGTTTACCTGACTAATAAACTACCGCACATGAGATAACACATGTCTTCGATTAAGTGCAAGTTCCGGTCTCACTGCCTCCAAATCATATCCTGAGGATATTTTGAGTTGGTCCTATGTCGTGGTGGTATTTTTCTTTTCTTATGAACAGAAGGCCAAGGTACTACTAGGCCTTAGCCTCCCTGCCAAAGATGACAATTGGCATATTGAACTCGTGTTGAACTTTGGAGTGTAAAAGAGAGTGCAGACTCCAATCATAGAGTTCTGCGGTGTTATGGAGCCAATTGATTAAGTTGTTGATTCTTATTAAAGCGTTTATTTTAATAATAATAGTTTACAAGATAAATTTTAAAATATACATGTTTATAAATAATCGAACTGATTACTATTATTAATTGTTAATCCAAATTGGTTCAATCGTTCAAAAACTGGAATAAGATGATTTTTATGCTCTTCTTCATTTCGTGACGCTATTAAAATGTCAACCAGATATGCGAAGGTAAAGTTTTTTTCTATTTCATTAATTAATCGCTGAAAAGAGGAGGGAGCATTCCGCAAACTAAATTGAATTCGAATAACCCAAAGGGGGGGGGGTTATTATCGCTGACTTTTTCTAATCTTCCTCTGCTAATGGAACTTGATAGTACGCTTGAAGCAAATCCAATTTTGGAAAAATTTTTGTTCCAAGTAAAATGATATTTATGTCATCCATGTTTGGAATAGGGTAACTAATCGGAATGATCCTATCGTTTACGCTACGATAGTCTCCACAGATTCGCCATGATCCATTTTTCTTGCTCGCCAGATTCAATGGACTCGCCCATTGTGAATCTGAAGGTCTAATTATATTATTATTTAGGAGAAACTGAAATTCTCTTTTTGCTATTTTCATTTTTTCTGGATCCAACCGGCGTGCTTTACTGTATACCGGGGAGCCTTCCGTTGTACTTCTTCGTACAGATGTACTTAATTAAATCATACTTAATTAAATCAGTAAATGCTTCTTTATTTATCAAGTCGTTTGTCTTATAAATTTTCGACATAAGACATAATCGGCAATTAAAATAGTGCAATCGTGTATTGTTTTTAGTTATTAATTCAGTATTTGATTCGCTATCACTAGATATATTGATTATTTGATCGACTTTTTTTTAAATTTTGATGTTTTTTTTTTATCATTTTTATCAATCTGTCTCCATTCATTATAATACAAGTCGTATGAATTTGCCGATTACATAGATGACAACAAATTGTTTCATATTTTGCGTCAATTATTATAAAACATCGTATGCATCGGTTTTGTATATTTGCTGATATTTTTAACATGATTTTTGCCGTGCATTGATGGAATTCATCTGTATTAAAATTTTTATCGTAAGCAATTTTTGCCAATACACATTTGATGTAATGCATTACATAAATTCCACAATTTATACCGTCATTTTTTCCTTGTGTGGGTCGGGTCGTTCAATACCGTCTTCGAAAGCCCAAATAGTTCTTTTTGAATTATTAAGAAGTGTACCTGGAGAACACTTTTCAAGAAAATTTTAGAGAGCTGGTTTTATTCGTTGTTTTACATCTTCGTCTTCTGTTATAAAATAGGGATTCATTAAAATTAAGTTTCTATTTTTAATGTGAACTATTAATAATCGCCAATGCCCGTGATACGTGAATGGCATTTATAATAATTCTTGTGTACCCGAGTTTATTTGATAAACACTGGATTTTACATTCGTGCGTCTAACCTTAAAATCTTTCAAAACTCTCAGAAGTGATAGTTTTTTTTCCATTTGTAGTATTGAAGGTATCAATGATTTGTCCATCTATACATCGATATGAATTTAATAGAGTCTGGAAATTCTGATAATTAATTATTATTTCAAGCCCGCCATAATAAAAATTGCTTTGCGCTTTGTATAAGCCCACATTTATTCCAACTGAACCGAAAATATAATAATAATCTACTCCTTTGATCAATCCGTTGGACAGAATTTTTAATTTGTTAGTTGATGTATCAGAATCTATGTTTACCGGTAGTTGATGGCATCTGTCAAGAATAGTAGGGATATTTAAGACTTCTTGTTTGTCCAATATCTTATCTTCCGTAATTTTTGAAAATAAAATTTTCTTTTTGTCAATTTTTATTGTATTTTTTGTTTCAATTTATGTAAGGATTTATAATTAATATGTGTAGTACGAGGTTTGTCATATTTTTGATCTTTTAAATGAATTATTTTGTGCCCCCATCGATTTCTGCGGAATGGAACGTTAGGCTCGTCATCGTCCGTATCATTTTTTACACTGGGCACATCTGGATCTTTGGATGTGCTTTCTTCGGTCACTAAAAACTCATTGTTGGTTCGTAGTAACCTGGATATTTCACAAAGTGATACATTAGTTCTTTTTCTTATTACTGTATGTTTATATACTTTCTTATATGATTCCTCTGATGCATTATTTGATCGCTTTAAATTTGGATTAATTAAATTTTTAAACATGCAACTTCACATTATGACATATATGATGCTATGACTAATTCAATGAATTTTGGACTGTAATATTTATTTGTAATAGTTACATCGCCACTTTAACTTTTTTTAAATTCTTCAATATATATTAAATATTGATTCCAAAAATGTTTGAAGAAAGAGGATTGAACACATGAGGGAGTGACAGCTCACGTCACCATTATGTCCAAATCGTCTCTTTGTTTGAACAGGCTATCATTTTTATTAACACATCATATATTTAATGTATATTCTTCAGCCTTATTTTGACATTTTGTTAGAAAAACCTTACAATCATCTTTTAAAACATTCATTTCACGAAAACTTCTACTCATTATTAAATGAGCCATAAAACCCATCAATAAAGGTTTTACTCTCATTAAATTTTGAAATTTTTGTTTGATGGACATCGCATACCAATGAATTGTATGAGCACAACAACTAAATAAAAATGTTAAATTTTTAGGGTTTATGGCCTGCTCTCAATGCAAACAAGGCATATTTGCAAATATTCTAAAAGATTCATACCATTCCATTCTGATAGAATGAGTATGGCATTCATGAAGACCCAAACCCAATCTACCACATTTGCATGAAACTCTGGCTTTTCGGGTGTACTCATATACAAACCATCTATATTTTTCTTTAATGTGCTATGGAAGGGGTATCTTGGAAGGGGTTCAGAAATAAACATCTCGCAAATCGATGGTTTTCTGACGCAACCTCGTATCTCAGAAACTACTACTTTTCAGGAAAGACTAAAAACGTTTTATAATGAAGTTAAAAATTTTTTGTAAAAATTTTTTTTTTAAATCTAAAAATATTCAATCTTATGATAAGTATTTTGGATAAGTATGATATTTAAAATAATTAATCGTTTTTTTTTTTTCATTATTTACTGAGATACGTGTTTGTCGCAGAGAAAAAAATGTAACATACGTGATTGCGAAATATTCGTTTCAAGTAAAAGTACATGAATAAATTTTTAAAACTATTTTATTCTGACAACCAAGCAACTTTTTTAATAATTTTTAATCAAATACAAACGTTAATGTTAAATTTTTCAATAATTTTAGCTTATAAAAACTCAAATATATTATTTTTCTGACATAAAATACACTTTCAATCTTAAGTATAGAATTAATATTATGGTCACATAATTTCATTAATACTTTCAATCACCTTACTCGACTTTTAAAATAGAATTATGAAATTAAATACTTATAAAATATTATGTTTTATCATTTTTAACAGAAAATATTTAAAAATATCAGGAAATATAATTCTTATTTCTCTTTAACGTATGTTAAATTATCATAAAAAGAATGATAGTCCTTTGGTAATAATGGTTTGAGCGATAGTAAGTCCCTGTATTTTTGAGTCGTCAATGGAATTTCTTTGGAATATAAATCTTTTACGTCAGTGTCGACAGAATGCTTATTATTTAAACGTTGCGGCAGGTCTTTCCATTCATCATCAAAGGATAATTTAAACATCAGCTTCGCATTACTGTATTTCAATGCTCTCAACTGTAATACAGTTGGAGAGCCAGTTTTATTTCCAGGTCGAATAGATTTAAAAAATTTTAATTCAGAGTAATTCTTGAAAAATTTATAATCCAAATACTTCACTTTATACGGTTTTTTTAACCTCGATTCTTGAATAACTTGCACAAAATTACAGGGTGCATATAACTCACGATCTTTTTTACGTCTTTCTATTGCCGCATGAACGGAATCACATTCCATTTGAGTATGACCCTTTACTAAATATTTTTGAAATATTTCAACATTATTTTTAGCAGAAAATTGGTACAAAGCGTTAGTTATAGTCACATTGCGGTTCTGGGCACTACAACCGTCGCTGTAAAATACTATCGGTGTATCAAGCGTAATTTCACTTTGTAAAAAATCAATTAAGCAGGACGCAAAAATGTTGCCATCCATGCCACCTTCACCTTCATGCCATACATAACACAATACATCTCCATTTGCTATGTTATAAACTGTGAATTGATGACACTTCAACTTCTGTTTAAAATACAGGGCACCTGCTGGTAAATGTGGTATCATTTGCACGGCTTGAACATCTACAGTAAATGCCTTAATCTGTCCAGCAATAGCTTTTATTTTATCCTGGTCTTTTTCATCTCGAGCCCGGTCTTTTTCTTTAACATGTTCATTGTACTCTTCAGTCGATATATTTTTATTTTTATAAGCAAAACAAGTGTCACAGAAGTCTTTTCGCGGTTGAAAAATATCAACATTCATCAATTGCATTTTTTTCGCAAAAAATCCATAGCTAGATACTTCAGTATCTGGAATGTTGAGCTCTTGCATAGAATTTTTAAAATCCCGATAAACATCTTGAACAGATTTGTATAAATTATCTAAATATAATTTAGATGTATCTTTGCGACAGTAATGTGACTCCATCTTTGGTAATTGATTTAAAAAATTCTCTACATGTGATAGCTTTCCCTTAATTTGCTTAGATTCTTTTCTAGTATTCTTTATTTTAATTTTTTTTAAGACACCAAAATCACTACTTTTTCTTACCCAGTTTAAAACTTGAGACTCTCCTAAGCTCAGTGTACTCAGAAACATTTGTTTACAAACTAACAACCTTTTATTATTAACCATTAGATGATACTGAAGAGTGAAATTCCGCCTGGATACTTTTGAGTTTTCTTTTCGAGGAATTATTTCCTTGGTAACAAGTGAGATCACGTAGGATTGCTTCTGGTCCCAATTTAAATCTTTCCAAAAAGAATTAAAGATTTTTTTTCTGATTTGTTGTGAAATTTCATTACACTTTTTAAATTGACTGGCAGCACATTTTTTGGACGTACATCCTGGTTTAATTTTTCTTTCCCTCCGCTGAGTCAGTGAATTATTTTCATCTTTCTTTCTAGTCATACTGAAATAAGCTTTACCTTCAACGCGAGCTTTTTTTACTCTATTGCGTTCCCAATCTGTATTATCGCCTTGATGTTTACGAGACCTTTTTTTAGACATAATTCCTGAATGTTCACTAAGAGTGATAGCTGCAGGACGAGATGGACTAACGTCACTTGTTGCACTGTCAGTTTGATTAAGAACTAAGGAATTCGATGAATTTAATAATCCACGTGATGAAACTGATTGATCTGAATCTACCACGAATAGTCCCGTAGTTTCGTCTAAACGCATATTGATAAATAAACTAGAATCCACGTTCTCCTCTTCATCTTCGTTCACTGGTGTACATTCGAGAGGAATTAAAAGTCCAGTAGTTTCATCTAGCACCATTACTGAGTGATTGCCATTATGATTATTATTTTTATGTTTATCTGATGTTAGTTTTTCATTTGATGAATTTAGATCTGCGGATGACATATTTAACTCTAAAATATACAAGATTAAATTTCATGTGAAACTTGTATCAGGTTGTAATAGGTTAGAATTGATGATTGTTTAATTTTTGTTACTTACTGTGTTTTTTTTTAGTATAATAATAAATTTACGCACTAACTATGGTTTATCAACTTTAAAAAAATAATTAAGTTTACTTGACAATAAATTTTTCATTAAAATGTTGAACAAAATAACATTGCTGACAGGAAACTTGTTTATATAACATACGCCATCTTGTACTTTAAGATACGAGGTTGCGCATGACACATTTTTTGAATTGAGATACGAGATTGTATTTTGTTAAATAAAAAAAAATTGGATTCATATTTTTATTTATAACTTTACATATCTGTGCAACTATATTTACTGATTAATTTTCCGATTGAATCTCAAAATCGTCAAAAATCGAGTTACGAGGTTGCGTCAGAAAACCATCGAAATGGGAATCATAGTTTTCAATGTCTTATATACTACGGCATAGTAAAAATTGTGTTTGCAGCAGTCATAATCCTCCAATTTTCTCACATGGTCACTAGTTGCATCCAAGTGAAGAATAATTGGTTTCGATTCATCTATTATTGACAATTGCCGTTTTGTATAAAAAATCATTTGCAATAACATTTAAAACTTTCTAATATAACCATCACACATCTTACTACCCTCAAAAAAGATTGGAGAAGATCTTGAAGCGTTCGAGATTAAACCACCAATCTTTTCTCACATGAACCTTCAGACACATTTTTTGAATTGTTTCTAATCTCATTGATTTTTGCGGCTGACCATCACTATATAATTCGCTATGAATATTTTCAAAACGGGTAACTTGAGTTAACCGTTGACGCATATATTTGTAATGTAATTTTTTTTTTTTTAAATTCCAATTTTCTACTCTTATAGGTTCCATTTTTATCTTTCCAAAACTATGGTGATGTGACAAGTCCTTATGAGTGGAAGAACAGTAAATTCCATGATAAAATTACTCAATGATGTACAGTCAAATCTAAAACGAGCACCATAACTAATAATATGTGATGTGACAAGTCCTTATGAGTGGGAGAACAATAAATTCCATGATAAAATTGCTCAATGATGTACCGTCAAATCTAAAACGAGCACCATAACTAATAATATTGCATTTACCATGTGCAACTACAATTGTATTATTAATTCTTAAGCATTATTAATTCTTAAGCCATTCCGGAAACTAATAAAACATGTTATATTTTAGTGATTTATTAAAACTTCCTATATAAATGTTCTTAATAAATCATTGATCATATTACCATTATTATCCACCACATTCGATGTTTGAAGTTGGAAGATCCAACATTATACTGATATTGCCTCCCCTGTTGAACGAGTAAGCCTAAGCCCTTCTTCCATCGACTGATAATTAAAATTATCATTATCGTTATTTTCGATAATTTCCATTTCTTTGTTTTTACTATATTCATTAATTTTGAGCTCAGTGAACATGAGAGCATCCAAATAGCCATTGTGAGGATAAGATCCAGAATATTACACGAATACAATCAATTTTTTTGGTCGGTTTTTCGTAAAAAAGAACATTTACATTTATTTTGATGAACGCTTGGAAAACATCTTATTTTAAGTATTTCAAAGCTTGTTCCGTAACTACCCTTAGCTCCCATATAATTTTTATAATGATCTATATCGGTATGAATAATTAAATCGCATGTTGCTCTTAAAATATCAATATTTTCGTGTCAATGTTTCTCAGTATATTGGACGATTTCACTTCGAATGTCATAATGAAGCGTTCCATAAAGATCCATGGACAGCCTGCGGAATGGGCAGTTTTATTCACCATTTACTGGTACCAGCTTATGTAATGAAGAGGGTCATCTTAAAGAAATGTAATTGTCACTCCTAAGCGCATTCGATTTGCTTCGAAAAATGCTAGCGACTTTGAATAATAAAGACCGTTAATTTTATTCAATTTGTTTCGTTATTTTTTTGTGCATTCACTTTTCCATATAAATTATTGAATTTCATTAAAAGAAAAACAGACGTTCATGCTGATAACCAAAATTTTTACCATAGCCACTTAATTATTTATAATTTAAAAAAAATTACAATATAATAAATAAATCGGATATTGTGTACGAAATTTATTTAAATTCAAATCCAATAAAAACTCCGATTAAAGTCTTTTCATTTCCGATTTATTTCAATTCAATTTAAATAGGATTTACAATTAATTAAGGTATACGGTATGCTTACTTTTTTTGTGAGCAACACTTGGTTGTCCATTGAGTAAGAAGTTACTAAAATTAAAAAAAAAAAATGAAATTTCCAATTTTCGGTTGATTTCCTAAAAATGCATTTTGAAAATTTTTTTCTAAAATTAACTAATTTTATAAATTTCTTTAAAACTTTAACCTCTGTTATACTGCCTGTTTTTGTGGCGGAGAAAAATCTTAAATATTTATAGTCAAAACCGTAAATTAAAAATTATTTTATAATGAAGTATGTAAATTTGACATAATAAATATTGAAATATATCATATTAACTATGTGATGAACATTTTTATTTTCATGCAATTTATTATTTGGAATTTATTTTTTAAGAAATATTTTACAAATGATACTAAATATTAAAAATGTTTTTTATTGAAAATTTTACTGTTTTCAATTGAAAAGTTACGTTTTTTGAGACTGCCCTGGTTGAACAATCCCATAAAAAAAATTGTGAATCGGGGAAAATATTCCTAATTCTGATTCGCAACTTTCAAGTACGATCATATAACAATTGATCATATATTTGTGCAAAGTTGTATTTAAATTAATCAGATGGTTGTGTATGAGAATCTATCCGCATCTACTAGATTTACGGGGTCTCTAAGAATTAATCAGATAGTTGTGTTTGGTTGTATATAAAAATCTATCGGCATCTACTAGATTTACAAGATCCTATAAGAATTGATCAGATATTTGGGAAAGCTTGTATATAAGAATCTATCCGCATCTACTGGATCTACAGGATACTACAAGAATTGATCATATTGTTGTGTCTAGTTGTGTATGAGAATGCACCAGTATCTTCGGGATTTACAGGATTCTATTAAAATTAGTCAGATGATTGTTGTGTCTAATTGTGTATGAGAATGTATCCGCATCTACTAGATTTACAGGATCCTATAAGAATTGATCAGATATTCGGGCAGGATTATTGTATATAAGAATCTATCGGCATTTACTGGATCTACAGAATTCTGCAAGAACGATCACATGATTGTGTCTGGTTGTGTATGAGAATGTATTCGCATATACAGGATTTATTGGATCAAATACGAATAAATGGTATGGTCTCGCATGAGTTAATATTGACGTTGATGTAATTTAAATAGAAAAAACTAGACTTAACATATTTACTAAGATCTTTATTGCTGAAGTACAAATTTTCTATATCATTATTATTATCATTATTAATTCACTTCAATTAAACATTATAAAAAAATTATTTCTATAAAAATTGTTTCAATTTTCATCTTTCTCTTCTATCTCGTCATCTGTTGATTGATATGTAGGGTGTTCTTTCATGTTTTCTTTTTCTTCTCTGTCATCTAGACTGTTTTCTTCTTTTACATCATTCTGTTTATTATCAGGGTCTTTTTCTTCTTCTTTTTCTCTATTTATTGTATTTTCTTCGTCGTTCAGGTTCAAATTCTATTAACTCTGATGCACTTCTAATACAGCTTTTTTGTGGTACTGACACCCGTTTAGTATTTATTGCTTTATTAATTTCTTCTTCACTATCTACACAAGAAAAATTCAATCTGTTATTATGGAAGATTATAATTTTTCGTATGTTGAAGTTGAATTATACATTCCATTTCAACATGACCGTAATAGGTTATAAATAATTTTCTTGATTTTTATCGTACATAAATAAAATAACACCTTTGAAATTAATTTCATCAATCAAAATGTAATATTCCTTTTTAGTATTGCAATTATCAGGATCAAATTTTAATATTTGTGAAATACGTACTTCTTTGCGTTTTTATTTTATTCGTTAACAAATTGTACGCCCACTTTTCGATGTTAGCCGACTTCACAGTTCAATAGAAGCGCAGCTCTTACTCTGACAACACAATAGTTAATGGAAATAAAGTAAAAACATGGGCAAACATCAATAACATATGCACTTTCAAAATAAATATGAATGACTTTTTACTTACGAAATGATACTTATGCGCTCTCATACGGCTGTTCAGCGAACATTGTTGATTTATTCCATAGTTTCTTATATGGTAGAGTGAACAAATAGAAATACTATGATCTCATACGACATCATATAAAATCATTCGATATATCCTTTAGATTCTCATAATGATTGTTGTTGCAATAAAAAGATTTTTCACCTATGAGTTCCTATAAAAACTAATATGATTTATCCCTTAGTTTCTTATATCGTAGAGTGAATAAATAGAAATTATTATTTTCGTATTCGACCTCGCAGTCACGCATAAAAAATGATCCCATAGGAATAGGTGGCAGAATAATTAATATTATTTTCCCATACGATCTCAAATAAACTCATTTGATATTTCCCTTTGATTTTTATGACACCGGTTGATAAAATTAAAAATATTATTTCCCAGTAGATTCGTGTAGGAAATTCTATGCTTTCATTAATTCTTTATTAATTCCTATAACGTTGAAACCAATTGTGCTGACACTTACAAGTTCTGATTTATTCTTGTTGATTGTTAATGAGACCATCATCGGCCTTCTTATAGGTCCGATACATTCTTATAAAATGGTTATGAGTTTTTATGTGATTTTATACAAATTTATCGTTTTGTTTTACCATGGCTTTATTATAAACGTAGGGTGTTAGACACTTTCTGTTTAAAAAGGGCGCGACTTGAACGAGCTTATGGAATTAAATATATTTTTTCTTTTGAATGGTAGAACTATAAGTGATTATCCTGCAAATTTTACGTTCTGTAATTCTGTTGGTCGAAGCACAATCGATCTTGTATGGTGTTGAGTTGATAATTCGGGATGTTTTAATGATTTCAGTTTATTGAACAGTGAAGTTACAATGTACAGTTATTTTCCGTCCAGATTCTTGTAGATTTGGAAATTACTTCATTTGATTGTCAAGAGGTGAAAAGTGAATCCCTAAATGGTTTTTCTTATGTCAAATGAAATTTTTGAATATATATGTTACAGCATCATGATCATGATTAGTGGTGCTACAGCCTTTGAAGGGCCCTAACCTCTCACAAGATTTTTCTATATTCTACTCGATAAGTTGCTTTTATTTTCCAATTTTTAATTTTCTTTCTCTTCAAGTCCTCTTCAACTTGGTCCTTCCACCTGATTCTCGGTCTCTCTCTTGGTCTAGATCCACCGGCGTTTTGATTAAATAGTCTTTAAGGTGTTCTATTGTTTTCCATTCTTTCAAGATGTCCTAGCCACTGGAGCCTTATTTTTCTTATTTCTGTTACACTATCTATTTTTTTATAACATTATAGATTTTAACATTTGTCTGATCCTCAAACCTCCGTTTTCGCATACTGCTCCAAAAATCTTTCTTTCTCAAACTTCTCAACAGTTCTTCATCACTTTCTTAAATATCAAGCCTCCGAACCATATAATATTATAGGTCTGATAATGACTTGATATACAAGTATCTTTAATTTTGTGTTCAAAAAACATGATACAAACAGCTTTCGTAAAGCATAATAAGAACAATTTCCTGCTGCCACGAGTGCTCTTATTTTAAGATACATTTCATTTTTAATTTGTGCACCTAGATATTTGAAATTATCGTCATAAATCTCGCCATTACAATCAAGATTCTTCACTTTTGGGTAGGCATCCTTTTGTCTGGTATTAATCATATTTTGGTTTTTGCTATAATAACCTGCAGATTTTAGAAGCATTCTCGGATTGCAGCCTGATTGCTGGCCAGCAACACCAGCACAACCGCAAATGCCGAAAACTGACACGTTCTGTTAAAGATGGTGCCTCCAGGATTTACTTTAAGCTTTCTTATAACATATCCAACCATATATTAAACAAGCAAGTTGATAATGGATCACCTTGCCTTAGCTTTTCCATATTTCGAAAAGCCCGGTATAACTATTTTGGATTTTTACCATTGCGGTAGTGTTTGTTAATGTTAGTCTTAGAGATGTGCAATTACCGATATTTTTATTTTATGTGACGAGACCGTCTTGTGACGAGGCCGTCTTGTGACGGTAAGTGACGAAGAAGAAATTGCTGGAAGGAGAAGAAACATAAGACGATGCCATTATCATTGAGGTGGATACTCCTTAAAAATACACACACGCACACACAGGCAGGCTTAAAAAATACACACACAGGCATATGATGTAATAAGTATGTTTTTTTAACACAGTTTCTGGAACTTCTTCGATGTCCCATTTGTCGTGAGATATACAACTCGTATATATATAGATGTGTTTCGGATCATTCGGTCTGTGCATCATGTTATATGATGCTCACACCGAGAAACGATACTACAAATGGTGGTGGAATATGTCCCCAATACCGTGAATATTTGGGGACGATGCGGAATTATACGCTGGAGAGGATGTTGGATGAATGTGTGGTGTGTCCGAATGTAACGTGTGAAACAATAATAAAAATTAGGGAAGTGCGTGATCATGAACAAAAGTGTGTGAACGAACTATTGAATGAGTGTATGTTACCATCATGTCATCGTAAAATGCATGACTTGAACGATTACATTTTACACCTATCAACAGTTCATAGTATAGATACAATAGTACAAAGAGATGTAAATATAGATTTAGAATTTTTCGTTTAGTATATGGATAATGTAGATAATAAAAAAAAATTATTATTTTTTCACTACGGTGAAAATTTAATAGTATTAGTTTATTATAAAGATGTATTTGATATTAGATTTAGGGTCATACCCCTCTACCTAAAATATAAAATCGGGTTGGAAGTTCTTTTTTGTCTTGGAGAAAATAAATCCTCATTTCAAGGTGCTTTAAAATTTAATAATAGATTTGACTACAATTTATCATTTGAAACAATTAGAGAAAACTTTGTTATGAAAGGGGGTGCAATTTATTTTCAATTGTTTGTTAAAATTTTAAAATAATAAATTTTTTTTACTGCCTTCATTATCACAAAAATTGTAATTGTTTATTAAAAATTAAGAAAAAAATTTTAATTTAAATTTTATTAATATTTTTTATTTTTATTTTTTTTTTTTGTTTTCTTTATTTACTACAATCTGTCTCCTTTGTGGGACATTCAGCAGTATGATGGTTGGTGCTATCGCTGGCGCGCTCGGTATGTGGCCTGTGTCACATCCTCGTTGCTAAACAGTAGCTGTGTTTACTGTGATTGTATTAAATCTTGAGGTATTTTGCACTTTGTTGTGGTTTGCCATAAGTGGCCGGGCCAGGGTATTTGGGTGTCGTTCGATGCGCTCTTTATAGGTTCTGGTATGGCGTACAATTTCCTGTTTCACAGTGGGCAGGCGAAGATCACGGTGTAATAATTCGTTGGGTACGAACCAGGGGGCATTGATTATCATGCGGAGGGCTTTGTTTTGAAACCTTTGTATGATTTCAATGTTTGAATGGGATGCGGTACCCCACAGTTGGATACCATACGTCCAGACGGGCTTCAGTATTGCCTTGTACAGAAGTATTTTGTTATCGAGAGACAGTTGAGACTTTCGTCCAATGAGCCAGTAAAGTTTTCGGGTTTGAATACCAAGTTGCTTTCTCTTAGTGAAGATATTTTTTTTGCCTAGTAAGTGTCCAAGTGCAATCCAAGGTATCTCACATGATCTGCCTGTGGGACTATGATGTTGTTAAGTGTGACTGGAGGACAAGAGTCTCTTCTTAAGGTGAATGTTACATTGACTGATTTCGTTTCATTTGCTCTTATCCGCCACTTTTTGAGCCAGTGGGATATGCCATTTAGCCCTTTTTGGAGTATTCGTGACGCTATTTTTGGGTCACTATGTGTAGCTAGTATAGCGGTATCGTCAGCGAAGGTTCCAGTAATTAAGGATTCAGATGTCGGCAGATCCGCAGTAAAGAGTAAGTAGAGTATGGGGCTCAGTACGCTGCCCTGTGGAACTCCTGCTTTTATAGGGCAAAGATGAGACTGTGCTTCCCCTTGTTGTACTATGAAATGGCGCTGCTGGAGGAATGATTTTAATAAGTCAAACGCTTGAGATATGTCCAAGAATGCACTGGCGCAGTTAGATTTGCTTTCCAGTGAGTCCATGATATTTTTTGTTAGTCTGTGCACTTGGTCGATAGTGGCATGCTTACTGCGAAATCCAAACTGGTGATCAGGGATTAGCTCCTTCTCTTTGAGTAAAGGCAAAATTCGTTGAAGCAATAGAGATTCGTATGTTTTGGATGGAATAGGTAACAGACTTATGGGCCTATACGATTTTGTTTCTTCAGGTTGTTTATCTGGCTTCAAGATCATAACAATTTGTGCGACTTTCCACTCCAGGGGAAAGAACTGCTGTCTGGTCATGGCATTAAATAGTGACGTAAGGAAAGTTATGCCAGCTTCAGATAGTTCTTGTAATAGGCGGTTTGTAATAAGGTCGTATCCTGGAGCCTTTTTTGGGTCCGATTTTTTTATAATTCGGACAACTTCTGTTTTTTTAAATTTAACAGGCATTTCCTGCGTATCTATTGGACTATTTAACTGGTTAGAAATTTCTGCTGCATCTTCAGGTGAGCCTTCATATGGATGAGGAGTGAAGACGTTTGTGAGATGTTCTGAGAAGGTTCTGGCTTTCTCTTGGTCTGTCCGGGCCCAGGTACCATCGGATTTTCTTATAGGAGGAGAGGCATTGACGGGCCGTTTTAGTTTTCTGGTGGTTTTCCATAAAGAGTAATCCGAGGTAGCAGTAGCATCCAGGCTGGTAAGGTAATTATGAAATCCATCATTACGATCTTTCTCTAGAGTGCGCTTTAGCTGTCTGTTGGCGTGATTGAGTTGTTTTTTCGCAACAGGGTCTCTGGTTGTTTGCCAGCGTTTTCGTATTTTCCTTTTTTCCATTATTTTATCGAATATGTGTTTTGCTACGTGAGTGTCCAGGTTTCTAGGTGGTAATGGTGGGGTCGATGACCAAGCTGCATCTTGCACACTCTTGTTGAAGTATAGCACCGCTTCTGATATCTCGTTTTTTGATTTTAGACTAACTGATTCTTGGAATGCTTTGCCTGTGACCTCGCGAAATAGGGACCAGTTAGTTTTTTTGTTATGCAGAACGCATTTTCTTACGCTTTCTTGGGAGTATGGAGTATTTTGTAATTATTTGGTTTGTCGTGGAGTCCATAATTTGCATAATGTTATAGAATTTTGAGATGTTTCATGAATCCTTAACGTCTGGGATCTTTTTATGTCTGTTGCGCAGTTATCGGTAAGCCAACGATACCAAAAAGTTTACAATTTTATTATGGCATTTAATCGAGTTCTCGTCTTACGGTCATTAGTGCAACATGGAAAGAAAATCGAATGCTTACATACAGCTATTGAGATATCTAAATAAATTATGCATTAAAATGAATTATTACTGTATAGTTTCCCATGTATTAAAATGTATTTTTTGAAATGAGAGGATGGTTGTTATTGTGTTAAACGATTATCCAGGATCACGAGTAACTAGTTTTAAATAGTGATCAGGTGTTCTGGGCTTTATTCAGTAATCTGATTGTCACAATGTTGGTTATTTGACAGATAGGAAGTATTATCAATGAGCCGTTTAGAATGTTATTATGTCACAATTAATCTATGTATGTATTTTAAAGTGGATTTTGTGTTTTGAAAATTAAGAAATTAGTACACAATAATAAAGATTCTGATTCTCTTTTAGGTATAAGTTATATTTCTATATGGGTGAACCCACAGATTATAAAATATTGTTTATTTTATATACAGGATAGTGACTTATAGTTTGAGTAATAGGTGCACATAGTGATTCAAATAGTTTGTATTATTTTACTTAAATCAGTTGTTTTCTCTATGTAACGAAATAGAAAATCTTTTTTCTCTGGATTTTGGTAGATGAGATTAGAGTATTGTGTATAGTGTTAGTAGAGATGTACGTGCAACATGTAAGTTTTAATTTTCAAAACAAGATTTTTTTTTTTATCTGTTTAACTTAAATGATGTTGATTCTAATAACAGCTTATTTTTGTGTAACGCATATGTAGATTCTATCTTAAAATTTTAGACTTTTTTTTTTTGTATGATCAGAAAATTTATACTTGTGAAATTATTTTGTTTTCTGGTTTGTAGTTATGGTATTATTGTGAGAAAAATAATTACATATTTATACATATGTCTTCATTTGTGTCAGAAGTCAAGATCTTGTTGATTGTTATCTCACACATTGAGTGTATAGTTCTGAGAAGGATGCTATCTGTCATGAAACCATACATATTTTGTTAATAGTTAAAAAATGAGGAATTATGATAATTTAAAATCTTAATAAAAAATGTATTATCATAATTGACTTTAATATTGTTATTGAGTTTATAAATACTCAATGAAACGTTGCTGTTTTTAAAATATTACTTTCTTTTCAATAAATCTCTCTCTGTATTTATTGATCTAAATAATTGAATTTGTGTCAAACTTTTTTTAGAAATTAGTTTAATTTGAATAAATATTGTGCTATTTTTAGGTTTTTCTTTTTTGTGTTTTAAAAGATTTTAAAGAATTTATTTTTCTTTGTAATTTATATTAAAAATTTTTTATATTAGATTTTATAATTACTTTTTGAGCGTACTTCACCAACTCTTAAGCTGTGTTTTTTTAATACCCGATTTTTAAAAAGTTAATCGGTACTTGGATTTAAACGGGTTGATTAAATTTGGTTGTTTGTGTTGTGTTTTACTTTTAATCGTGTGTAATAATTAAAACTTTTATTTTTGTTTTATAGGTTATATTAATTTTTATTTTGTATTTTTTAAGATTTTAACGGCTATGGTTTTATGTTAATTTGTTTCCATTTTTGAATTTTTATCGCCGGCGATGCTCGACGTTGATCTTTTACGGCTGGTCAGATCTTCACTCAGCCAACCCTCCTCTTTTTTCATACGGGCTTGGGACCGTCAAAGGGAGAGTTAATTAATATTAAAAAAAAAAAAAAAAAATACAATAAAATACAATACAAAATTTATGTGATTTTTCTTACTATGTTGAATTTTTCGAAGTAATCCATTTCCTTGTTCCACAAAAATTTCAGGTACTGAACTCTCTTCAAAGTGTTATTTTTCAAGGTTCCAACAAATAAAACCCCCAAAGTTTCAGAAACATTTGAATCATGTATGAATATTGATCCATCAACAAAATTGATACCAAAAAAATTTATGTTTTCAATATAGTTGAGACCATATAGTTCACGAATTTCCCAATTTAGAATTTGTAAAATTTGTGCGTTAAAATTTAAAACATTTTTTATATGATGTTGAATTTCAGTCTTTTCACTAATACTACGTTTTTTACGTTTTAATTCGTCGTACACATATTCAGTATTGTTTTCCATCATCTTAACAGGTTTTAAGATATCAATCAATATTTTTAATGTCTCAATTTGATCACCATTTCTTGTAAAATTACTAGTGAAAAAATCTACACCTAATTTTTTTTCTAAAGTATCTGTTAACACTAATTACATCAGTTTTGTTTTTAGAGTTATAAAAATTGTTATAGATTTTTTGGATTGAGCCATGATTAGTTATTGCCTGAACTTCAGAATGGTGAATGTTTTGTTGAATAGGATTCACATTATCCAATAATGCACTTACTACACTGTCATTGTTATTTTTTAGAAATATATAGAATAATGGAAGACTAATTTTATAATAGAAATTAATATAAATTTTATTTGTCATAATTTCAACCCTTTTTACATTCTACTACTACCCACAAATCGTTTTCTTCATTTTAAATATCATGAAAATTATGATCTTCATTTACGTATTTAACCTTTTTTTATTGCAGAATTTGCAAAATTTCATAGTGTTTGTGTCTAACTTTATTTATTTTGCTGAATTCGCAAAATTTTCACTACATTTGCATAAGTTTTATTTTATCATTTAAAATGAAATTATTATGTATGCTAATTTGTAGGAAAAAAAAAAAAAAAAAAAAAAACATTTTAATCTAGTAAAATAAAAATTTTTAATCATATTTTCTTTATTTTATACATTAATTATATTATAAATTTATTAGGATAAAAAAAACATTTCTTTTAAAATTATTTATTATTAATTACTAATTTCCCCCATGATTGATTGACCACTCATTTCAAGTGTATACTCAATTTCATAATGTAGATCATAGAATAAATTATTTTTTTATCAATTATTATTACTTTAACATTATTTTTTTTACAAAGTGTTATCATAATTCCGTTTACATCTAAATTTGTATATTCTTAAATGTCCATTTGTGTAGTTTGAATGAAAAGCATTACATATGGTTGAAGTTCCAAAAATAAATACCATTGTCTTTAATCTATCAAAATTGAATACTTTCTTGATGAAAATCTAATCTTTTCTTCCATAGAAAATGGATCAATTTCTACACCAATTGACCGCACTGGATTTAACAAATATTTTCTTCGTTCCATTATCATGTTTTCCTCGTATGCTTATTGTTGTTATTGTTGCTGTTGTTATTCTTTATCAATTAATTCATTTGAAACAAATTCAGTAGTATATGATTTATACTTCTTTTTTCCTTTTACAATTAAATACAGTTGTTCAGATGTCTCCTTAAGATTATCAGTATCGTCACATCTTCATTTTTGATATCGATTGGGTGAAACAATTACCAAATCTTCCAATTCTAATACCCATTTATTACCAAACTTAGTTTTGTATGATTGAATAATCTCAATTAAATACTCTTTATTCAAATCTTGAAATTTTCCAAACGGTTTCAATGCATTACATGCATTCAATTTTGCTGACATTTTTATTTTTTATTTTTATTGTTAAAATAAACTGAAACTTATTTTCAAAATTTTTGTGAAAGAATATCAAAATTTTCAGTGAATCAATCAATTTTATACTATTGAATATTCTAAATAATTTCTCCCCGTCACACAATTACCACTAACTTCACCACAATAATAATTTAAATTAATTTTTGTATGAAACCACTAACTTCCGATGTTTTTTTATCTTAACCCCAATAATTAACCAACTTATTATGAAACCACAAATGATTCTTTTATCAATAACCACAAATTTTATGATTACAAATTATTCCAATATTTATCAAATTTAATTATTAATTAATAAATATATTTTTATCAAATAATTCCGCTTCAAATTTTTTACTTCCAATACCAATATCAAGTTCATAGCTTATGAACTTACTGATCCTCTAAACCACACCCTCTCCCTACAACCAATTTATATACAATAATATGTATATTTAAAAATAAAATTTTTTTCTATTTCTATTGGGAAATTAACATGCATTTGGTCCAGTTGTATCTACGTTCAACTACTAAGCCATGATTTGTCTCATACGAAAATTAGCAAATAATATCTTAATTTCCGAGAAATTGAAAACTTGTAAATTAGAATTTTGTAATTCAGATTCAAAGTGTTGATTCAATTCATGAAACGCAACTCTTACTTCACTTATTCGTGGATTATCACCTTCTAAACAAAAAATCCATTTTCCAACGGGTTTAATCAATTTGTCAACTTGTGTCACTCGGATCCAGAACTCTATTCGGACGCTATTCAGAATATTAGTTCTCGTTGTAGTGCTCAAATATTTTTGAGCATCTTGCATAACAGCCAATAATTCTAAGTTATTTTTATTTTTCAGCAAACTCTCCAAGCAATGAAATAAATATCTAAATCTAGTTTTAATTGGCATTTTCAGAGTAGATTTGACATTGTCTTCCTTAGTGTTTTGCATTTGAACGAATAAAGCTTTAAGAACATGGCTGTTTTTAATTTCTTTGACAATTGACGTTGAAAGTTGTACAATTTTATCAACTGAAGGCATCTATATCAGCAATATCTTTAATTAACAAATTAAGAATATGAGCGCTACAACCATAAAATGAAATACACTGTTCTTCATACTGGTCGTCTAAAATCTCGCAAGAACATCTCATCACTGGTTCATTGTCTGTACAAACACCCATAACTTTTTGTGGGCCAATAGCTTCAATAACTTCCATCATTTTCGTGGAACAATTAACTGCTGATTTAGAAGCGCTAGATGGACACAAAGTTTTGAAGAATACGGGTCTTAGCGTGGTCACTATATTTCGTACATTAGACCATGAATCATACTGCATGCCAACCGTTTCCACAGATAGTATTTTTTCATCAAGTTCAAATTTAACTTTCTCATAAGTTGAACTAAGAAATTCATTAGAGACAATTTGTAAGAGGGACGAATAGTACTAAAAAATCTTTGCCAGTAAATGTCCTCAGTGATACTGAAAGGTGTGCCTGATGAATAAATGACCAGTGAGAATAAATTATTGAGATTTTTTTTCTCTCTTTCATTCATTGAATCACGAAATTGGTTTATAGGCTTTGCTGAACGATTTAGTAAATTATTTTGGTTCGAAGTTTGACTAAAATCCTGCAGATTTTTTCTTGGGGCAACAGAAGTTAAAGGACCGACTTCATCCTCATTAACTTTTTCGACAACGAAAGAATAATCTGTAGACCCATGATCTGACGATTGATTCAATTCTTCTCTAGAATTTGGATACATCGATTTCAACTGAGCAATAACTTTATCAGGGAAGATTCTGCACTCTGTACGTAAATGTTTACCCATTCTCGTCACATTTATTGCATAATTTTTATTGTAATATTGCACTTATACTGTTTCATTTTTTGGTTTGGATGGTAAGGAATCAGTGAGAAGTTTTTATTAATTATTCTTTTTAAACTTGCTCGTGTCATGGTTCTGAAATAATAATTATAATCATATAAATAATAAGTATTCAAAATAACCTAATTTCAAGAAAGATATCAAAGTGAGTTAATTAAATTTAATCTACCATAAATAATAAATAAAATATATGATAAATTGTAGTAATACGTACATTTTTAAATGATTAATAAATTAAATATAATACATTTAATAATTAAGTATAAATAAACCCAAAATAATTGCACGTGAATTAAACATTAAACTCAAGTTGACAAGGGACTGGACAAAATATACTCTACATTACCGCTAAAATACATTATTACATCTAATTAAAATGAATTCCGCTGGATGGCAATAGTTTGTGACCGTCTCGTCATAATACTATCGGTCACAAGACCGTTTTGTGACGGTCAAAAGTCTGTAAAATTACTCGTCACGTGACGAGTGTAAATTTCTAGTTAATCTAATTAGTCTTCTTAACTTTGGATGGATTCCTATTTCTTTTAATATCGAAAATAGATTCTCTCTATGTAAAGAGTCATAGGTCTTTCTGAAATCAATGAAAAGTTAATGTATGTCAATGTTAAAGTCATATGTCTTTTCCAAGATGTATTTATGTGCAAAAATCTGGTCTACTGTTGATCGGTTTTTCCTAAAACCACATTGGTAGTCTCCCAACACATTCTCAATATCATTCTCTAGTCTTCCGCTGATCAGCTTAGAGAAGACTTTATATAACAACATCCAGAAGAGAAATCCCTCGATAATTATTACAAATAGTGTTGTCCTCTTTCTTATGAATGGGGCATATAATTGCATTACCCCAGTCTCTTGGCATCTTTTGTTTATCTCATATCTCTTGCAGCAAAATAGCTACTTCTTCAAGTAACTTTCCACTTCCATGTTTATACAGTGTTGCTGGCAGCCCATCTTGGCCTGTTGATTTAAAGTTCTTTATATTTCCAATAACCCCCAAGATTTCATCTTCACTGGGGCATTCTATTCCAGCTTCAGTTTCTTGCTTATGTAGATGAGAAAAAAGTGTAACAAAGAGAACGGAGTACGATCAGATGATAATAGAAAAATTATCAAATGTCAAAGACAGTGGTGCGTCTTGGAAAACCATTAATACTTTTAAAAACAGGAACAAGGCAAACAAAGAAATCTTGCTGGACTATTGGGAAATATTTTATTTTAACATCTATTCGGCCTCTAAATTGGCTCATATAACGACTATCTTCACTGACGTAATGTATCCTTTCTAGGGCACTTCAATGAAATTTAACATGCTTACGTCTTGCTTGCAAAGATCCAAAAAAGGAAACGATATTATATCAAATTAATTTTCTTTGACGTGTTTTTGAATAAGATCTTGGATCAAGAGATTCCTACTGAGTGGTCGCAGATAATGCTGACTATGATTCACAAAAACGGTGGCAAAACTGATCCGGTAAACTACCGAGATTAGACCCCCTGGCCACCACAGACGTAACGTAATTACTGATCTCAACCGATTAACAAAGTTAAGCAACATTATACACAGTTAGTACTTGGTTGGGTGACCGCACAGAATTGCTGTGTGCTGTTGTTGTATATAATATCCTCAATGTAGTCACTATATGACCTAGGTTGTTGAAAAGTGATTTTGATAAAAAAAAATGCCGTGGCATTGCACTATGCAACACCCCGCTAAAGATTTTCACATCTATTATGCTAAATCGTTAAACGTCTTAGTCTTACGACAGCAACATACTTGACGAATGTCAGTCAGGGTTTCGAAAAGGGTGGAGCTGCACGGATAATAACTTTGTCTTGACATCCGTAGTACAACTTCAATTGCGTCTACCACGTTATCATGTTTACGCAATTTTTGTAGATTTTAAAAGGGCTTTTGACTCAATCATTCTCTTCTCTGGTCTGAACTATTCATTAAAGGTTTGAGTGTGAACGTCATTCATATTATTAGAAATTTGAATACAAATGCAACCATTCAAATTAAGTGCAAAAACAACATGAGCAACGCAATAAATATAAACAGGTAACCCAATTGATCGACAAACAACAGGATCAACTTCACAAATTTCTCAAAACAATGCATTTAAAATCAATTACAAGAAAACAAACGTAGATTATGGTCTTTCGAAGAGGTGGTAAAATTTGCAGTTACCTTATTCAAATGTTGTAATGACAAAATCGATATAATAAAGAAGTACAGTGTAAATTCTATATAACGACACTGAAGCGACTCTCCATTTTATGGCGTTATAGAGAGTTGTCGTTAAATGGAGATAAGAAAAATCAGAATAAGAAAAGGAAAAGTTTATTTCAAAATAGTGTTAGTAGTTATCTAGTAGTTACGTATATAAAAAATAATCTTATTTGAACGCGTTATTGTGTATAGTCTGTTATTTTGGTCTGACGTCTGATTGCTGCACCAGTAATTATTTTGTACTTTTTTACTTATTTTATTCATATCTTGCAATATTGAGCCATCTTGGCGATGAAGGAAGTAATTTTCCAATAATTTAGCTGCTTCTTTAGTGCTCGGCGGGGGCTCAGGTTCATCCATCTCATTTCTTCATCTCCTTGTTCTTGATCCCCAGTGTTTCTCACTGAATCCAAAATGTCTTTGTCTGTGAGTGAAGCCGTTGTAAGCAGGCAGTCGTCTACTTCGATGTAGGTTTGAAGATTTACTGTATTTCCTACCATGTTGAACTGTTTAATCCACTCAGTTAATGAAACGTCGTCGTCGCTATTAAACTCATCACTCGTAGAATTTGGACAAAGTCCAGCATGTCGAAAAAAGTGCTGTATAGTTGTGGGTGTCACTTCTTCTCAGGCTTTAGATAAAAATTTTACTGCATGCAGCATATTAACAGGAGTCTTACCCTCAGATTCGACTAGTTTTATCAATAAATTGGCTGTAAGACACTAGTCGTATTTGGAGAAAGAAATTCCAACTCTATGTTTCGAAGGTTTGATATAAACGGGTGGGCAGGGCAGTTGTCAACAAGAAGTAAAATTTTTCGTCCCTTTAATTCTGCATCCCACTTTCGCAATTCTTCTTCAAAAAGTTGACTTGTCATCCATGCTGATTTATTAGCTTTATACGTCACTGGCAAATTCTTAATGTTCTTAAAACAGCGTGGATTTTTCGATTTGCCAATTACCATTGGTTTTTTTTTTTTCTGTGCCATCCATATTAGCAGCCACAAGCACCGTAATACGTTCCTTGGAAAGCATTCCTCCCACACACTTTTTCCCTTTAAATTTCAGAGTTTTATCAGGAGTCAACTTATAGAAAATTCCTACTTCATCAACATTGAAAATGTCACTTGAGGCGTACTTTTTTGTGAATTTTGACCACACTCTATTATTCCAATCAATCATGAGTCACATTCTTATCAACACTCCGTGCTTCTCCACTTATTTTGCCATAGTTGATATGATGGCCGTTGCTTGGATTTTCCGAGCCATCCCTCTGATGCTATAAAAGAAGTTAAACCAAGTTCTTCAGCAAAATTATCCGCCTTTGCTTTCTCGAGCATCGGGGCCGCTATATAATAGAGAATAGGCATAATATTCTGGCGCTGTCGGTGAAACCATGATAGTATTGCTTGATCCAAATCTCCGTATTAAGGTTTCTTTAATTTTTTGGAAGTTTTCCCCTCGCCCTCACCTTGGAGAATTT
>JAEMTY010000147.1:0-44330 GCA_020423425.1 Chrysopa pallens
TCATGCATTTAAGGGTTAAACCGCAAATAATAAAAAATTAAAATTTATCGATTTTGTTAAATGATACGTAAAATTATTTGAAAATTTCGAAGAATGTACTGAAAAATTACATAGAAAGTAAGCTTATTTTTGTAAGATTTGTAATTAAATAAAGATGAATTAAAACGATTAATTAGTTGTGAAAATCGTTTTCTTCATTCGCTAATCTCCTCATCAATTTTTTCAAACCATAATTAATATAATATTGTAAAAATTTATTCATTATTCGTTGCTTACATATTTAACTTTTTTAGATTGAATACTTATTTAAAATGAAAATTACAAACCAATTTGAATAAACTGGTTCCGTTTTTTATCGATTACATAATTTTATGTTTTTTATTTTAATTGGTATTATAATTAAAAAATTGATTATAATTTAAATTATTTACCTGTATTTAAATTAAATACAATTTATGAACTTGTAGATTATTTTTAATTTTCGAATAATTGATTCTTCTCTTGATTTTCATTATTTCTGTAAAGAAATTATATTCATGTTATTATAATAAAATATACTTAAATATTGTAGGAACCCAATATTATAGACGACATGCCTAGTAGCTATCGGCGTTACAAACTAAACTGAATATGGAGAGCCCCGAATATATGTTACGAACAAAACACAAAATAAATAATTGGTAACAAACTAATTTCTTACTTGAGATATTTTTGTACAAAATTGTGACATCCTCACAATACAACATATAACGTAAATAACATTATCTTTTAACACTACGCCATTTAACGTCCGTCAAATTAGTCACCCACATTTCAGTTTTCGAAAATATCGGAAATTCATTTCGTTTGAAAGAGATTATGAGCCCAAGAAAATTGTTTGAGCGGTAATATTTTCAGAAAGAAACGATTTCATTCTTTTGTATAAAGTTGAACACCAAATTTTCGGAAAAAATTAACAGGGACGTTTAATTTTATTTATAATCCATTAAAAATGCGTTTAAAATTTGAGATACATTTTTTCAGAAAACTTGGGACTCCTTCACATAAAATTTGAAAGCGATATCCCCCTGAAAAAAATTAAAACCGAAATCATTTTTTTGAGTTTAAAACTCTTGTATACTATGAACAATTAAATATTAATCGGTCAAGTTTTGTTTTTCTATATGACAACTCAAAAATTCACAATCAAAAGATTTTATTATTGAAAAATTGACATCGATTAGGTATATGACAAAAAATATAAACTTTTTAAGTCGATTTTTCTAGAAAATTCAAATTTCGGGGCAAATTTCCCAAAAAAATGAAATCGATTTTCCGTGAAAACTATTTACACTTATATGATTTATTAAGATACTATACTATTTACCCTTAAATGATTTACTAAGATATTCAAACTATATCAGACGTTAACGAAATTTTCGAAAACGGAAGTGAGTGGGCTAATTTAACAGAGATAGCCATTCAGATATTTACAGATGATAATATTTATGCAAAGAACTGTACAAACAAAGCCTGCTTTATTTGTATTATTCTTTCTATGTAACGAAGATGACAATAGTAAAAAATAATTCTACCTGCTCCTTGAATAATAATTTTTTTTATGTCTTACTCCAGGAGCCTATTTTAAAAATAAACTAAATTTTATTATTTACTTATACCACAATATATTTTTATTAGTCCATTTCACATAATTTTAGTAATTATTAAAATTTTTACCACTTTAATGATTTAATGTTATTTTTAAAATGTATCGATAAAATTATGATTGAGAAAATTTACCATAGATCAAAGTCACTATTAAAGGTAAAAATGTTTTATCATTATACATCGCCATCGTTAAATCTGAAACTTATTTTTTACAATAATATCATTTATTATATTTAAAAACACTTAAACAATTTTTAATGGTTATATTTTTATTCAAATTGATTCCGGTTATCTTAAAGATGCTATATTTAGACAAATAGAGGTACCCTAATTAAAAAAACTTTTGATATTAATCTACGAAAATTTAATGGGAATTTAAATTTGTTATAATTTTCCGTCTCGTTCAAATTATAGAGATAATTGCTTCCTCGTTCAAATTTATAGAGAAAAAATTGTCAAATATCGCTAAAACTCGAGAATGGTTGAATCAATTTTGATCTTGAAATATTTTTGGAAGTTCAAGGAAGGTTTAACGGTTAGAAACATAAATAATAAGTAACGGAAAATGCTATAAACGACAATTTAATTTTCGAATACAAAATATTCCCAGCTGTGAAACAATTTTTGTTTTTTTTTTTTCACATATTACAAATCCTATTAGCATCATTTCCATAGAAACCAAAATCTAAATTTGAAATTACAAAATAAACTTCTTTATCTCTTCTCACTAGCAGTATGTTGAACTGTCAACTGTATAAAGAGTGCATATCGCATTGTTCAAGTATTACCGGAATCATTCGTAATTCAGGAGTTCCATATATCTTTCATCAAGTGTATGAGTATCACAGCACAAATTATCGGGTGAACGTGGTATCGGGTGTACCCCACCAAATATCGGATAAATATCGGGTGCATATAATGTACACACTAAATACCGGGATTTCGATAAGAAAGGATTTTCTGAAATTATACCCCTAAGGGTAGAATTGTATTCGCATGTAATCGATGTAATATCATTTAATAAAAGGGGAAAATTAACACAGCAACCAATGAACCGGGAAGCTTTTCATTATTTAGAAATAGAGTGTTGATAGATAGAATATGTTGTTATACTTAGAAAATGTTGATGTTGATTAGAAATATATGGCAAAACGACGTTTCCTGGGCCAGCTAGTTTTAAGAATAAAAAAAAGTTATTTATTTAACATCTAGGGTGTGTTATTCTTTAGCAATTTCAATATTAAAAACCGACAACTCTTTGAAAAAAAACATGTGCGTTTAAGCTTGTGACTTTTCTGATGTCTTCAGTCTAAATTCTAGGCATTAAGCCTCTAAATTTGTTATAAGTTAAAGTAAATGTCATTACCGAAGTGTGTGTCACCAAAGACAAAAACTTAACGTAACTGAAGTTGGTCTTTTTTGTAGCATTTTCATATTATTTGAGATGTCGACTGAAAGATTTAAAAAATTGAATGAGTTTCCGTCCTTCCAGTGACTTTTTCACCTCAGACGAATATTGGTTAGATTGATCTTATACAATAATGAAAAAGTATAAAACTGAAACTCTTAAAAATTTCCTTTCAAAGATCCAAATGCAAACTTTATTATTTTAGATGCCTAAAGTATTATAACACGAATACTCACATGTTTTTTACATGTAATAATAAATAAAGAAATTTTAATCCAGCACACACCATCAGATTTTCTGATCTGATGTTACTCTTTACATGTATTTTATATTAAACACCGCACACGGTAAGAATTCTACATCAAATTTTCTTATCAGAAATTCTGATCAGAATATCTTATTATACGCGTCTAGCATCAGAATTTCTTATAAGAAAATCTTACGATGTTATCTGAAGTAGGCCATCTGTTAGTTAAAACATCAATTAATGAATTTAAAATATTCGAAAGTTCAATGGCTCATTGTGTTTCGTTTCCGAAGTATCCGAAAATAATCAATAATATGCGCTTGCTTAAAATTTTTGTATGATGTATGATCAGATTTTTTTATCAAAATTTCCTATAGGCTCAATGGTATGTATTGACCATCAGATTTTCTGATCAGAAAATCTTACAGTGTGTGCAGGGTCTTTGAACTGATGAAATATTTCGTGTAAACTCAAATATTCAAAGTTCCCGAAGAACTTGAGTCTATAAAAATCGGGCACCGCATTCTCTGGGTATGTTTGTAATAAAAATGGTTCAAAAATTCAGAAATCGGATGTGGCCAGGCCAATTTTGGTCGAATTTTTTTACATCTCTCACTTTTTCATTTCAATAAAGAATAATTTAAGACGTTATTTTAATCATTGTTTTGTATAAGTAAAACGAAAATAAAATCGTTCTATAATGAATTAAGGTCGACAATATAAACAAGTTTAATTGTACGACCAAGAAAAGATTTTGTGAAAAAAGTAAAAAGCTAGCATGAAAATTAGGTATTTATGAATATTTTCATAAACAAAATAAAAAAAATTCCGTAAAAGCCGAGTAAAACTCCTCCAGTCCCTCTTTTAAAATACTTAAAATTTTATTCATAGTTTCTTGTATAAACCGAAGAGACCCAATGGATAACCGTTATTTTGATATTGTTTTTACTATTAAGATATTTATAACACTTCATAAACTACCGGCAAACATGACAAACAAACACGTTTTAACACACGAAAATAAAATTGTAAGTACAACGGATACATATCTGTTATAAACATGCAGTATTCGAGATCAGCTATATCTCACAGAATTTTAGTATGCTATATGCATATTTGTCATAAATATTATTTGTGGTATATTAAGGCACATCGTACATGAAGTGATTTGAATGAAATCGGCGAAATCGCTGATATCGGCTGATGAACATGATATCGACTTTTGCCGATGTAAAGCACCCGGACAAAGTTCGAAGATGGGATAGGAACACAAAACATTATATTGAGATATCTTGGTCTCAAGCTGTAGTTCAGTATAATCGGCTTATGGGTTGAGTTGATTTATGAAATAGAATGATTGTGCGTTACCCCTATGAGACCAAAATCAAATAATTTTAGTTGAGAATTGTTTTTCATTTTTTGAATGACTCAATTATAAATGATTGGATCCTGTATAGGCAAAAGAAAGGAATAAATTAATAAATAAATTCCTTTACTTGAATTCAAAGCTTCAGTTGCTACAACTTTTCTAAAACTAAACGAACCGAAAAAACCTGACAGATTATCACTCAATCCCTCCCCCACTTTTGTATTGAAAAAAACTAAGCAGTGGACTCGACATTTGCCAGAAGTCCGATTAGATGAAATAGGGCATTATCCTGTCAAAATCAATGTGCCAAACCCTCCAAAATGTCATTCTAGAAAAGTGTGGAAAATGTTTTGCAAGCATTTATCCCAAGTGTATGGAATCATTCCATGAAAAGTGAACAGAATCGCTCATTGTACACATTTTACACAAGCGTGGTAATATTGATTTTTTAATTTTACTAGCTTATAAATTTTAAGAATTTGATAATTATGTTTTAGAATTAATTTTTCTTTGGATTGTAATAATAAAATATTTACACTTATAATAAAATACTTTTCTTTCTATCATTTTGATTCCCTGTCCTCTTTCTGACCCTTAGTATTACGCATTAACATTGGATAACTTGATTCTTTTAGATATCCTATAAATACCCGGATATTCTAGGAAAAGTAATACTTAATCTATGCGGATGGATAGGCCATCCCTTAAACTAACTTAAAATTAAATAAATAACTTAACATAAAGAAAATATATACAATTAAGATTACTCAACTGCTTTTATGACTCTTAGCGCCAATGAAACTGGCTGGGAAAATTTGTTGAAATTATTGTACAAATTGAAAAACGAGGGAGCGGAAATTTCATATGAGTTTTAAGTAGAAATGAATTATGTGCATATAGCTCTCCTTGTGAATGAAGATGCCGTAGCCTGTGTTATTTATTTTAATAAAATGGTAAATTGTCTGTTAAAAATTTTGCAATCAAAGAAAAGAAAACAATTCTGAAAATATATAGTAGTACATTATTTCAAATAAATGGAATTTCAACATAATGCTCATATTCTTTTTTGGTTGAAAATGTTCCTGAATATTTATTAAGCAATGATCTTGAAGTAATTAAATTAATTGACGAATTAGTTTCTGTGTCAGCGTCAGAGGTGTCTGGAAATATAAAACTAGTGACACACAAACACATATTGACGTGTTATAAAAAAAATGAATTCTAATAAAATCAAGAATGTAGATTTAATATGAAAGATACTGATCCCGATTACTCAGAAGCACTTTTCAAAGAATATAAGAAACGATTAAAATTTATAAGAAATAATAAAATTTATAAGATATTATTTCTGATAATCATTTCTAAGTTTAATATCCCCAATTACTTTTTGCTGTTTTCAAAAGTTACTTAACCATATAATACATACATACAAACTTATAAAAAATTACATTTCTACTGAAAATCACTTCAAATTTTGAAGTTTCCGTATAAAGGACAAAGAATTAATCGAAGTTTAATTCATAGTAGGAAACTGTTTATTAATCATTATCAAATTCTACAAAAAAACAAACACAATCTTAAAAAACAAATCAATAACGTTTTTATCATGGCAACTTGAAACTTTTTAAGATTCAAGTTGGCAAGCAATCATTTGAAAAACGAACTCAAAAGTACCTATTTTAATCTTAAGAAGTTTGTTTTATAATTAAAAGTCATATAATACTAATTTGGTTTACCATGACATGACTTATTTAGTGCCATTATTAATATATACAATAATAGTATTTTATATTTCTAATACATTAAATGTTTTGGCATTGTTTCTTAATTGTATTTCAAACTGGTATATTACAATTATTACAATCCAAAAAGTAGTAATAAAAACAATTTCAATAAATTAAAACCAGTTCTTTTGAATTGCGTAAACTTGTTTGTTTTTTTAATTTATCAATTATGACTGTAACTTAAATTATTCCTGATATCTTAACTTCTTGAATTGTAATTATTGTTAACTAATAGCATAATATTAAAATTAGTAATATTCAATATTGCGTAAATTTTCAAAACTAGAATATTGCGTAAATTTTCAAAACTAGAAGACTTTAGAATATTAAAAATAAGAGTAATAAATATAATTTAGTTGGCTAAAGTAATCTTATCTATTTTAATTTATTAACTATTCTAACCTTTTAGATTGCAATTATTGTAAACTAATAATAAAATTCTATATTTCACAATATAGACCGGAAATATTCAACAGATAAATAATATTTCTATTATTAAATAATAAGTGAATAATACTTCTTTTATGATCACTTTAATAATTACGATCCAAAAAATAAGAATTATAAATATAATTGATTTTGATAATCTAATTTTCTGGATTGTAATTATATATAACTAATTACAAAATCGTATATTTAGTAATATTGCGTAAATCTTCAACCTATACATATAAATATTCAAAATTTTGTATTACTGCACAAATCTCTAACACACTCAAATATTCTTATAGAACGAAAAATCTTAATACTTTTTGCTGATCATTGCAATAATTACAATCCAAAAAGCGAGAATAAAAAAATAAAAGTCATAAATATAATTCACTTCACTCAAGAAATCTTGCATGTTATAATGCCATCTACTTTGTTTTAAAAAGTTGTTATTTAAGCTTTTGGAATTGTAATTGTTGTTTTTACTTTATTGACCATTGTTTACTTGTTGATTTTTTTTCTGAACTTGTCCTGGCTGCTGTTTTGCCCGTTGATTTCCTAATCGGAACCAATTGTTACAGGTTTTTGAAAATTCAGCACGGTCATAAGACGTAAATTTTATCAAAACCACCTCTGAGAATAAAAATTTTAAATTAAAAAAAAAATTTTGATAGAAAAAAAACCGTTTTGGATATTTTCAGTTCCATTTCAATAATATATCTAACCTTCGCAAATTTTAACAACTTCGAGATTAGCAACCTTGTATTTGTTTTTTTCCCTTAATCCATGTATTTTGTTGCGCGAAAAACAGAGAAAATATCACGTTCAATATTCGTTCAGTGAACTCCTTACCATTCGCTCCACCAACTTGACTCACGATTCTCACCTGTGTTCATATTTAAAAGTTATTAATTATACATATATTAACAAAAATAGACCTTCCAACTCAAACTTCATTAGATTAAATATTTTTATGAGCCTGTATCCAATGACTCCTATCGTTTCAATCGATTGATCTACTGGCAGAGACAGGAGGTAATTACATTATAAAGACAATAGATTATAAAGTTAACTTACAAATTCTCCGCGAAAATCTGTATCTTGTCCCAAATCAGTTTCAAATTGTGTAATATCATCTTTATTGTTCAATGGCAAAGCTGTTTTTACTTTTGATAATGTTTTATTTTTTGAAGCGTTAAAACTGGAACGATTACATCCACTTAATCGCTGATCTATGTCCTTCAGCTTTACTGAGGATGATGCCAATAGTTGTAAACATTGATCTAACTTTCCTGAAATCAGTAGAATGGACAGTAAATTCCAGTCAGTAATATACTAATCGAAAAGAATAATAGATTTTAAAGCAATAGTATTAATGTTTAAAATCCGGAAGTAATCATCTCTGTCATTATTATCATTACTTGGAGGTATACTTTCTTTTATACTACTATTCACTGTAGCACGACTACTATTTTTAAGAGTATTGTCTCGTGATTCGTCGAATTCTTGAAAATCATTATCATTCTCAATATAACGATTTTTTTCAATTATTTTGTCACGATGATCTTTACTCATTTTAGCATCTTTCACTGATTTACTGGAGGTAAAGTGTGTGGTAGGAGACAGAGATGATGAATTGTATTTCGGTAGTGGGGCAGCTGTAAATCAAAATCGAAAAGAATTATTAAACGAAATAATTTCTCAAATATACATTTATATAAATATAAACTTGTTTTAACCTGGTTTAATTTTATTATGATGATCATCATAAGAGTTTTCGGATTCTATTCTTCGTAAGGCAGCAGCAGCAACAGCCGTAAGCCGCTTTTTTCTGTGTCCTCTACCCGCGGGTGCCTCTGAAGTAGAAGAGTACTGAGAATCTTCAGCAGATTTTCGTGCAGAGGTTATTGAATCTAAATTAAGCGAAAATGATTATACAATTACTTATGAAATATGGATGATTATCTATGTAGTTTTAATATAACTCAAATATTTACCGTGAATATTTGTAATCTCAATGTCGTAGATTGGCCAATCATCACCAGGTGTAATTCTATTTTTTAATCGAAGTTGAAAAAATAATTAATATTTTTAAGTTGGTCTATTGAGGATGGCCATCGACATTGGGGGAGGTAATCGTCTGATTGCCCATCGACTAGAAGTCAATTAGTCGGGATTTCCGAATAACTATCGTCCTTGGGAAAATAAACTACGGCGTAAATTCTTTCCTTTTCCACTAAAAATTCGAAATAAAATTTTATAATAAATAAATTATGTGAAAATTCCTATGATGATATCAAAATTACGCTATATTTATTTATATTTCACATTTAACGATGAAAAATTAAATTATCAATGAGTAAAGCATGCTAAGTGTGATATTGTAGTTAGGTTATGATTCAAATTATAATTATTTAATATGTAAATTATAGATTTAGGTACTTACTAGTAATTTATAGTAGCGATAATTAACAATTACGGATATTTTTGCCGTTTAAAAAATAAGTATCAATTAATTAAATTTAAATTTCACTGATTTAAACCAATTTTATGTAAACATAGCAACAAGTGCAGTACCGACACGTGAAACTAAGCATGGAGTGGCGTGAATAACGGAAAATAGTGGAAGGGTAGCGAGTAGTGCGTAGTACGCGTCCCGCGCTTTTCAGACCGCAATTGATTTTTGTTTTTATTGAATTTTGAAAATTTGTAACTGGAAAATAATATATAAACAATTAATCTCCCCCTATAAATTAATTAGAATACTCTTATTTGAAGATTAATATGAAATTTACTATAAATAAATTATTCATTTAAATTACGCGTAGTCATGAAATGCAAAATGGATGCCGAGTACGTTGAACTCACAAATTCATACGTAGAACTCAATACCTCATGTGTCAAACTCAATACCTGTTTTTGTTTACGCAATATATTTAACGTTATTAATAGTAAAGTAATTATAATACGATTATTATTTAGTTAAATTTATTTTATTTAATCGTCTTCAAGATAAAATAAAAATGAACAAGTGTATTTGTTTGTACAAAAAATATTTCTGGAAATGTAAATATTCTAACCTTGTTAACCTGTAAGTATTTAATTTTTTATTAATTAATAAATGTTGAAAGTTAACTATAATAATTATAATATAAAAAATAACTTAATTATAATCAAATTAGTATTCAAATCTATTTTATTTTAGTAGTTTCTGTGTCAACATAAAAAAAGAATGTTAGTACAAATGTAATGTCAATTTTTCATATTTTTGACTCTTGTAAATTTTTTTAATATTATCAAGTCATATTTTTTATGAATTTATTTTAGAAATTTTAACATTTTTTTTCTATTCACAAATTTCTAAATCAATTTTTCATAAAAATTAAATTATCCGACATCTGAAAATTTTTACAATTTTTTTTGTTGAAAAAATTATGTTAAAAAAATTAAAAGAAAAAAAATGGAGAAAGATGGAGAAGATTTGAAAAATTATTCGTGTAAATTTTTTAAAGTATTTTTTTTACTTGTAAATAATTTGTTGAAAAAATCAAAAATTGTTGAACGTCGACTAATTTTACTATCACAATTTTTCTTGATTTATACAATTTATCCATAAAGAAGAGCACGAAATTGTTGATGCTTGATGTATTTTTCATATCATATATTATGATATATTTTCATCTGTTGCTATTATTTTCATTGTTTCCACTGAAATATTCGTCAGTTTATATTTATGATATTTTAACAAAGGTTTTAAAAAACAAAATGTATGTATAATTTTACTGTTATTTTATTTATTCATTTAAAATATCCCTACCAACTAAAAAATAAATTAATCTAAAGGAAACTTAATTTTTTCAAATTTTAGATACGAATTTTCAACATCTAAGTAAAATGCCGAAGCCTATCAGATATTTAAGTAAACGACGATTGTGTCAAATGATTAATGAAGAAATCAAAACAGCCAAAGATTCTACACATCCTCTCAATCGACAACAGAGCTTAACTACCACAAAAGGAAATGTTTCATCGTCAACGGTTACAGAAGACGCTCAAGAGATAACTCAAGATTTGTTCCATGAAAATAATGATTCTGTAGATTCTGATAAAAGTCTAAAGCTATTTTTGATAGAACTGATAACCAGAATGTACTTCAGTATATACAATTTTATCGCGAAGATGAGTCTAATATTACAAACAGTTTAACCGAAGACTTTCGATTTTGGTTATCCGAAAATTGCATCTCACAGACAGCCGCCAATAGTTAAATTGCAATATTTCGAAAGCGTGGTCATCAAAATGTTACAGGAAAAATAATTCACGGTAATGGAGGTTCGTACTTTCATTTTGGAATTTCTGATGGGTTAATCCGTTCTATTAAAAAATATAGTGTTATCCCCGAAATAATTTGTGTTCAACTTAATTACGATGGAATGTCTTCTTCCAAATCATCAAACAGTCAATTTTGGCCACTGTTAGTTGCTATAAAAGATCATTTTTATACTGAGCCATTTTTGGTTGGCCTCTTTCATGGATTTTCTAAGCCTAATGATTTCAATGTTTTTATTAATCCATTTGTTGCTGAAATGAAAGACATACAAGAAAATGGTCTTAAAGCTAACAATCATACTATTGAAATTCTGCTTGATGCCATTATTTGTGATGCACAAGCCAGAGCATATTAAACTCTGTCAAAATCTCACAGCGGATACTTTGGTTGCTCTAAATGCACTCAACAGGGAGATTGGGATAAATATGTTAACTTTCCAGAAATAAATAACCCTCTCCGGACAGATTTGTCGCTTAAAAATCAAGAACAAGAAGTGTACCATTTAGGACAATCTCTGCTTCTAGATCTTGACTTTGGAATGGTTTCACAAATACCACTAGATTACCAGCATTTAATATGCTTGGGAGTAACGAAGAGGTTATTACATCGTTTCGGTAACGGGCCAAAAAATCAGAAATTATCGAACGATAATTTGCAAGAACTCGATAATGGTTTGAAGGCCATAAAAGTTTGCATTCGATCGGAATTTGCGCGGCAACCCAGAATCTTAGATAGTGTTGCTGAATGGAAAGAAAAAAAAATAAAAAAAAAAAGAACTTATAAAGCAAACAAAATACTTTCATCACTGGTCGCCAATTTGCATATTTTTAAAATCAAATGACATTTACATCAATATTATCTATAAGTTATACGGGTCATTAGATATGAAACAAAAATCTACTTCTTAGTTCCAAAGGCGGAAATTTAATTTGTTCCATTCTAAACCTGTCCCTTTCATAACACTTTCCTTCTATATATAAGAAGTGTGCGGTGTATGAGACTAGGGCTTCCCTTTTCTTCTATTAAATTAATTTTACAGAAGTTGTCTGAGTTAGAGGTGGTCAAACTAATTGACGAATATCTTTTTTTGCCTAATGGTTCACCTTACAAATTCATTTTTCTGTATGTTAGGTTACATGCTTTATAGTTTTTGAACCAACTATGGGCGTAGTAGTAAAACAATATACGATAGCCCTTTTACGCTTCTACGACGAATCGAAAATTTTTTGACTTCTTGAAAAAGGAGCGTATGAAACCATGATACAAGAAATGCTCTTAGTCTTATAATAATTAATAATAACACAAAAACTTTGGAGTATTTGAGTTCCGGTCTATTTTTGAATAATAATATAAGCTATCAGGCACGTAGCCCTAATATTGTAATTATAATAGAAGGAACTTAAGATATAATTTAATATCATAAAATAAATATGATACACTTATTATTATCGATAATAATTATTCTACACATACTTCAAATAATTTTATTATTATTTTTATTATTTATAATAAGCGTGGTTAATACATTTTAAATATTAATATTATATTGATAAATTTATATCAAAGTCTGATTAGAAACGCTGTTTACTATAAAAAAATTTTATGTATCATTCGTTCTATTTATATCAATCATACATATAAAGATGTCCGAATGTTTGATTAGTTCCTTAATAATGGCTATTACAATTCAAGTAGACTACAAAATAAACTAAAAAAAAAGTTTGACCAAATAACTGGAGAATCGAAAAAGAGACAGTTTCAGGGCAATATCAATCAAACAGAAGTTTCGATACCCAATAGCATATCAATAATAAATACCCAGCTTAATATTTGTATTATTAACAAAACAATTCCAATTACGAAAAAAACTAATTTCTGGCGAATTTAAAATTTGCGAGCCTAATCGAAAATTTCATGTTCGCAGAAAACAAGTGCCACTTTCTGAAACTTTGAAAAATAAACTTAAACTAAGTTTAAATTAAGTTTGTTAACAATAAGGGTGATCGAAATGAGCGTAAAAGGGTTTCTCGTTACTAAAGTACAAGGAATTAAATCTATTGCAAAACTTGCGATAAATTTAATCCACAGGCTAAATTTAAATATGAGTTTTCATGGGTTAACTGATTTTTCAAGAAAATGCATCACGAAAATTCGACTTCACAAGAAAATTAAGAAAATAACTCAAGCAAGGAGGATTGGTATCCAAGCAGAAGTTGTTGCATTTTAAGTGATCGAAGTCGTATTTTTAATAGCGATGACGATGTATTGTTTATCGCAAAAAGAACATCAAGTGTTTGCTTAAACAGGTGCAAAGACGGTAAAATCTAAAGTGTATAATGACGAAAATAATGCCTTTCCGTTTTTTTGACGGATTGCGAAGATGGAAATACCCCAGCTCCAATGTTTATTAATAGGTTCAAAATACGCATATCAAAAGCTATTCACGCTAAATATCCACCGGGCTAGGGTCTTGGAAAAACAAAATTAATTCGGATGACGAGTGTTGTCTTTTAATGAAAATATGAACAAATTTATTCAATCCTTGGTTCTTAAACAATAATATAACAAGTGTGCTTTATTTCGTGGATGGACCTTCATCGCACATAAATCTAAAACTATCTGAATTTCACCCGAAAAAACAGATAATTTATGTGTTTTTTATCCAAATTCAATGCATTTGAAACAGGCTATAGATGCTTTCGTTTTTCGCCCCTTAAAGAATGCATGGAAAAAAATGTTTAAAATGGAGGATAAAAAAGTGTGCCGCCAAATTAAGCTGCGTAGCTATTGTTGAAATTTTAAAAAGCATTGTAATGTGTGCCATTCCCAAAGAAACTGTGGGTAATGCATTTCCTGGTTGTAGCTTATTCACATTGGATGAAAATAATATAAATTTTAATAAATTATTTTCCACCGACGATCAATGAATGGGACAGAAACAAACACTAATACCACAGATATGGGCATGTATAATAAAGTGTTAAGCGAAATTGAAAACCGGATAGATTCTATAAGATTCTATAAGAATTTAAAAATAAAGAATGTTTACATAAACGCAGTTTATCAAGATATCATCATACATGTGCATTTTTAAATGACCCATCATTTGCTTTTTATCAGTAAATTTGTGAGTACATTTGTGACAAATTTGTCTACTGAACAAGCTTCACATAATAGTGTATTTTTAGCTACTACTGAAGACTCGTCATTGATAACTGTGATAGATACTTTATTACAACGGTTAAATCCACAGGCTATTTTATCTATCAAGCTGGAGTGTTCTTTAACATGTTTGAGATAAACACCAAAAATCGAATGGACAAAACTACAAAACCGACAGTAAAACATAAAAAAAAAAAATTATAATAATAATAAAATACAATCTCAATGATATTAAAATTTTGGATAAATGTTTATTTTAATCATTTATATTAATGAACATTTTAAAAACATTTTTCAATTCTACGATTGTAACAAACAGTAATATATATTCAAATTATATTATAATTGACTAAGTTAAATAATTTATAGCAGAAATATTAATGAAATAAAAAATATATGATCCGAAAAATGCGGCCCGGCTCCTACCGTTTAAAAAAATTGTTGCACCCCCTTAATTTTTCTACAAATCTAATTTCATACATTCTTAACTGATATTATAATTTATTTATCGGGCTACAAAATTATATTATGTAAAACTATGCATAAAAAAATAATTATTTATTATAAGAAATAATAATTTTAAATTAAAAAAAAAAAAATCTTACAAAAATACAAAAAAAAAGAAGAAAAATATATAATTAATAGATTATAAAAATTTAATGCGACGGTTGAGTTTGTTTTTCAACACAAATTATCTCAAACCGTGGTAGCTACTGTAGAAAATCCAGTTTCTCATAGGTAAGATGTTACGAATGGCAATAACATTTCAGAAGCTTTGTCAAAAACGTCCTTTACTCGTCGCCAAAATGGAACAATATTATGTTCGTCTTGAAACATCTGCTTTTTTAATGTGCTATCACTAGATAAGTCAATTATCATTTCCTGCTATACTGTCGTGATGCCAAAATCATCATATTTTTCAATAACAAAGGTGTTTCTAGTCCATTTATATTTAGATATGCCAAGTTCTTTAAAGTAAAACGAGACTTGCTTCAATAGAATGGTAAAATTATTATAAATAAGAACTTTACTGTCTTCTATTTCATCAGCAAAACAGGCAATTTAAAAGTGGGAAAAAGTTATTATTTTTCAAACTTATTATCCACAGTTCCCATTATTCCATAAATGCAGTCATTAATCTTATCTTTCTCCGTAAAAGCATGAATTTCAGGCCCTTGCATTGATTTATTTAAAGTACTGAGTATATAAAAGATATGAACTAAATCCGCAAAGTTTACAAGGACTTTCGTGTCATAAAACAATTTTTCGTCATCGCTATTATTATCAGTAAGAAATACGGTGATCTATTCTTTTAGCTCGAACACCCTTTGAAGTATTTTCATAAAATTTACAACTTTTATAATAACTTTAAATACTGTTAGTAGATCTTCACCCATATCTCTTGAAACAAGTGATTGTCTATGAATTATGCAATGCTTCTAAACTGCACGAGGATCCACATTTTGAACTACTGCCTGTAAACCAGCATTTTTCCTGCCATAGATGGTGCTCCATCTCTGAATAGTTTAACATCAGTTCTCCCACAGAATGTTATTTTACTCAATGTATTTATTAAAAAGCAATAAAAATGTTATCTTAGTCATATTTACGATTATATGGCTATTTTTAAACAATCAGCTAATTGTTCAATTATTATATTCATTTTATGCACCAAATCATGTAAATTATCGATAAGATGATAAATAAGATGATATTACAGAGGTGTCATCTGCATTACAGCAATAATTGATAATATAAGTCGAAAGGTAGAAGATTAAAAAAGTTTAAGATAGTGGAAATTCAACCAGTGAAAATGAATTATTGATAAAAATCGGGTATAACCAGCCAATATAAGGTGCCGGTGAGAAGAAAGCGTTGGTCAAAAATATTACTATTGAAAAAACGATCTTTTTAATAAAGCAGCTATATCCAAGGCCATTTAACGGAAGCTAATTGAACTAACTACAAACACAGATGAATCAAAGTCGCATTTGTATTTATGTGATCCAAATCTTCCAGAAAATCCATATCATTTGAAAAGTGCAGTAGACAGATTTCGTTTAACTGTATACATGACTGTTGTGAAATTTTAACACTAAAATTCGTTACCAAAGAGCAGATTCCTGTAGCTTATAGTGGAAACGAATATAATTCATTAGAAAAATATTCCGTTCCTATAATTAATCAAGAGGATTATGAATAATTGTCGTCAAAATTCGATGCAATTTTGATGTGCTTTGTTACTGTTTAACTATCAAGGAATGCATTGCATGACGAGATGACGAATACGGTTAATAATTTCTTTAATTAATAATGCTTTGGTCATGAAAATTTGGATTACAACGTATTTTAAATGTTGATATCAGTCAGATTGCAACGGGTATTCTCTCAATGATAAAACGACTTGTTTGATAAACAAAAGATTTATTCATATCTTATACATACATTACGAAGTATTTAACTCAACTTAACTAGTATCATTCTATACTGTGATGAGTACTGCTAATTGGTGGGGGAAAGTAACTAACTCATCAGTCATCAATCATACACATATAAATTATTACAAATGTATATCGATACTCTTCTAACACCCTCTCAATCGACATAAATTATAAATTATACAAAACAAAATATTATTTTTAAATACAAGCATCAAACATAAAAAAAACAATTCCGAGAAATACAAAACAAAATAAGATTCTTAACTAGCATAATTTTTGCGTTTTTATTATTTTTGAATTAACACTAACAGTCCAAAATTTTTGATTCCTTTTTCCATTTACAGGGATCAATTTAAATTTAACATTTTTATTGTTTTTTCATGTTTAGTTTTAGGTAAAGTTTTTATGCAAATATCTGACACCATATTTTCAGTTTTTACGTAACACACTTTTATTTCATTTCTTTTAATCAGGTCTCTTGTATAGTGATATTGAATGTCAATGTGCTTGCTTCTCTTATGAAATTCTGTATTTTGAGCTAGTGATATTGCACTCTGATTATCACAAAATACACTAACTGGATTTTTAACTAATCACTGAATTGCATTAATTTTAATAGTCTTTTAATATAAGTTATTTCTTCAGAAGCTTCGGCATGGGCCACGTATTCCGCCTCCATTGTAGATAACACTCAATCCACTGTAGGTTGTTTTCTCGATTTCCAACTTATTAACTCCTCCTGCTAAAGTTAAAACATTACCAGAACAAGAACGACGATCATCAGTATCACAACCCCAATCTGAATCTGTATAAGCACACAATTCTTGTTTATTTTTCTCATAAGTAATACCAAATGTTGAAGTACCTTTTAGGTATCTCAACACTCTTTTTGCTAGGAACCAATGTTGTTCCCCGGGATCTGTACAAAAACGGCTTAAAGCACTTGCTAAGAATGCTATGCCCGGTCTTGTTGCGTTTCCTAATAAATTAATCCACCGATTAGTTCACGATAAGGGCGTGTTTTCATTTCTTCTCTTTCTGTGTCTGATTTTGGTCCAAGTTCTTTTGATATTTTTGTATTTGATTCTATAGGCGTGTCTAAAATGTCTGCTGAATTCATATTGAATTTTATTAACAATTCCTTAACGTATTTTTCTTGTGTTAGTTTCATTTTTCCTATTTCACCCTCTCTTTCAATAGGAATTCCTAAAATATCAGATAACTTTCCCCAAATCATTTATTTCAAATTCCATTTTTAGCTTTTCTTTCACTTTATCCATTTCTTTCAAACATTTAGAGGCTAGTAAAATATCGTCTACGTAGATTATCATTATAACTCGTTTCTCGTTTTCACCAAATACGTAAACACATGGGTCAGCTTCATTCTGGTATCCACTTTGTTCACTCACAAATCTGTCCAATCTATTATACTACTCACGTACTGTTTTAATCCATTAATTGGTATATTTAATTTGCAAACTTTTTCTGGATTTTCTTTTTCAACAAACATTTATGGTTGTTCCAAGTATATTTCATCATGTAAATTTCCTTGTATATACGCAGACACGACGTCCATCTGGTGTACATGCATTTCATTTTCTACAGCGGCCGAAAGAAGTGTGCGAATTATTTCATATCTCGCTACCGGAGCAAATACTTCATAGAAATCGATTCCATCCTTTTGTACATGCATTCGTGCTACTAAACCAGCTTTGTATTTTTCTGTCTGTCCTTTTGAGTTTCTTTTTATTTTAAAAACCCATTTATTGGTAAGTACTTTTTTGTTTTCAGGTCGGGTAACTAATGTCCACGTTTCATTTCTTTTTAATATTTGGTGTTCTTTTTCATCGCTTCTAGTCACAAATCGGCATCGTTAAGGTCAAGGGCTTCATTTACAGTTGTTGGATCTTCCTCAGATTGACTGGTTTCTTCTATTTTCTTTTCAACGTAAATTTTCTTGGGTTTACCCCGCTGACCTGTTCGAAGTATTTTTGGTCTACCACGACCACGTTTGCTTTCGATGTTTCTATACTCATCTGTATAAAAATTTTCCAAATTTGGTTCTTTTGAATTTTCTGTATCAAATATTTCCTTTGTGTCATTTGCATTTTTCATATATTCTGTTCGCTGCTGGGGGCCTGTGGATCATCATCTTTACATTCTTCTTTTACAGTTCTTACATATAGTAAATTCTCGTTTTCTTCATTATTTTCGGTTTGTTCTTGTTCAAAATTTAATAGGTAATTAATATCTTCATTATTTTGCATTTCTTCGAAGAATTTAACATCTATTGCCTTTGTTATAGTTTTAGTACCGGTATGCCACAATCGATATGCTTTTTATTCTTGAGAGTAACCTACCAATCTGTATTCTATGCCTTTTGGATCAAAATTTTTTCGATTATTTCGTTTGTTTAGAGCTATTACTTTACTGCCAATTATTCTCAAAAATCCAATATATGGTTTTTCACCGAAACAAATTTCGTAAGGTGTTTTATTGTCCAATAATTTCGTAGGGCATCTGTTTCTCAAATATGTAGCAGTATTAATCATTTCAGCCCATAGTGATTTGGGTAGTTTTGCTTCGAGCATCATACAATGGGCCATTTCCACTAGGGTCCGGTTAGCTCTTTCCGCCACGCCATTTTGCTGGTTAGTGTATTCCACTGTAAGTTGTCTAGATATACCTTCTTCTAATAACCTTTTAAATTCATTTGATACGTATTCTTTACCATTATCTGTTCTAAGTCTTTTAATAACACAACCAGTTTGTTTTTCGATTCTCTTTTTGTAATTTTTGAACGCAATTAATATATCAGATCTTTGTCGCAACATTACAGTTTCAATATATCTAGAATTATCATCCATAAACGTTGCAAAATATCTTGCACCTCCAAGAGATTGAACGTCAAACGGGCCGAAAATGTCCGAATATTCTAACCCAAGACGCTCTTTTTCTTTATGTTCTGATATTCTGTAAGGCAGTTGTTGAATTTTGCTTTTTGCACAAACAACACAATCGAAGTTTGTATTTTTATTATTGAGTTGCAAACCTTTTACCATATTATTTGTGTGTAACCATATTATTTGTTTTACCATATTATTTGTTTTTTTTCAAATCATTAACATTGATTTGACCAAATCGTTGATGCCATCGTTCTACATTTTTTGAATTTTCACTTGTTTGAAATACACTAACAGATTTTTCTTATACTACAAAAAGATTGTTTCTTGCTTCAGCTCGAAGTACGGTCGATCCATCTTTCTTTTGAATATAACCTTTATCTTTGTCAAAAATGACTTTATATCCGTTTTTCGTTGCTTGTGATACCGATATAAGGTTGTTTCTTAGTTCCTTAATATAAATGGCATTTTTCAATATTATTTTACTTGACTGTTTATCATTTGACAATTCATATACGTATCAGAAGCCATGTAGACTCTAGTTGTTTCATTTTCGTTTAAATTTGCAAATTTTTGTTTGGTAAACAAAAGATTTATTCATATCGTATACATACATTACGAAGTATTCAACTCAACTGAACTAGTATCATTCTATACTGTGATGAGTACTGCTTATTGGTGGGGGCCAAGTAACCAACTCATCAGTCATCAATCATACCCATATAAATTATTACAAATGTATATCGATACTCTTCTAACAATATTCATCTTCATTATGGACAAGGAACTTAACATAATTTTATAAATTTAATTATGTATTCAATTTTTTTAATACATCGATACTAATTAGACAGTTTTTGTCTACATTTATTATCATTTGACTATTTTCAATACTATCTTTATGCTTGTATCCTATCAGAAGGACACTTACCTGGTTATAATTACTCTTGAACTGGATCTGCAGCTGATGCAACTCGCTGTACAAAGGCTGAAAACAAAGTTAATTTTATAAAAAAATATCCTCTGTTTCAATGAAAAAAGATACAATGAGAGGATACATATTATGTTGATTTTCTTGACGGTGAAGGGATTTGAACTTGCGCTATTTGAATTGGGAAAACACTGCGCTATTTATTGCTCCGTAGCTGACTCATTTGTTCATATTACAATAATTTTTAATAATTTAACAAACTAAATATTATTGATCTTTTTTTTGGGTAATCAATTAACTAAAATATTAATCAAAAATTATTTTAAACTAACTGGTTCATCATTTAATGATGTTTCACCATTTAATGATAGTTCACTATACCTACTAATCAATAAAATTCAATGATATAAATAAAAAATTATTTTTATATTTATATAACAGTTGTGAGCCTATGGAGAGTAAAAATTCAATAACGGTACGAAATCACCTTTGAAAATGAAATATTAGCTTGACATGCACTACATATGGTATATGTTAAAACGTAAATATTCTGAGGTCTCAAAAATGTGACCAAGCGTAATACCAGCGTATAATTTACGATAATTTGATACTGAATTAGTATTAGTATCGGTTGGTTTCGTGCCGTAATTAGTGACTCTTTAAGACAGTCAAATGTATACTTCGAAATGGTCAAATATACAAACGGCAGTTTTTGCAAGAAGATTATTTTTTTTGGAAGGCGGTTACAATGTTATGTTGGTATCGCACTGTGTTAATAATAATATTAGCCTATTTTAAATTTATACCCAAAAATATCTACTACGAAATCAAAAACATGTGCCTTTAAGGGGTATACTGTTCAGCTTGTTGTTAAGGAGCCCGTTGATAAGGCACCTGTTGTTAGGGGAAGAATCCGCTCTTTAGGAGCAGGTCTTGGTTACACAATGGTCATATGATTTATCAAAATATTGTACTCAAAGTATTGTAAACATTCAAAAGGTCTACAGAAAACTCCGTTATGGTATATGTCTATCTCTTATGGATATCCCACAATAACATTTTTTTGTCATTTACTTTTTACGACAAATAATGGCTTATTTTCGAAGCGATTACTATTTAATTATCAATTTATTGTCTATATAAAAATAACCGTCATCTGCTTCAAAATTTCTTTGATGCGAGGCTAAGGCCAAACACCGCCCCGTGGGTCAAAGGGCCGAGGTAACGGTTGTCTACACCAAATACTGGGTCAAAATTTCGTGTCAAGGGTTTCGTACTTTTTGCTGACGCGGAACCAAGGTCGAAGTCCAACCCAGAAGAACGCCTACCAAATACGAGGTGTAATTGTAAAAATTTCGTGGTACGAGTTTCCTACACGAAATACCTGGTGACTCGCAATAAATACCGGTTGCCCCACATCAAATACCAGGTGCTCCAAATTGTTACAGCAACGTGTCGCCGGGTCTGCTAGTATATATATATACATATATATATTTATATATATATATATACATATGCATATATATATATATATATATATATATATATATATATATATATTTATATACATATATATATATATATATACATATATATATATATGCATCTATAGGCTAAATTTGAGCTTAAATATAATAATATTTCTTTGATTTAACAACTTTTCTTTGGAAAACCTTCAGGAGATCGTCTGGAAAAGGACATCAGATCAGTATTTATATAAATCTTTAGTGTCATTATAAACATAAATTTTCCCACCAAAGATAACAATACTTTTCGTTTTTGTGAAATAAAATACCCTTTTCACAGAATATTTAAAATAAAACTTTTTTTTTCGGCCTTCTAGTTGCGTTTAGTCTCTTAATAGAATTAATTTGAATATGACTTACAATGATGCAAATCAGTCATGTGGAAAAGGTATAAGACCTGAATCACCGAGATGCGAATCTGCATAGGCATCATTCTTGTAATTTAACGATTGTAAATTATGTAATATCGATATGTGAATCAAAGCATTTTCATTCCATACAGTTGGTGATTCATCGAACGTCGATGATTGTAAATTACAACCGGTTAGTTCAAAATGTTCACATTTTGCTTCTAATTGATTTATTAAATCTAAAAATTTGGAACAATGTTTCATATCACCATCAGAATTACGTTTATTTGCCTCGAAATATCGACAAACGTTACTAGAAAATGCTTGTAATTCATTAAACTTGATTTTTCACAAATCGTATTTGTCCATTGGAATGTGTTCTATTTCAGAATGCGACATGTTTAAAGAGCTTACAAATGTTTGATATGGCAACGGTAAATGTTTTAATATTCTGGAATTTCCTTCAGTTTTTTTAAATAAATAATATCGATTACCATTATTACGGTAAAAAAACGAATACGGACGTAAATTTGTAGGACCATTTATACAATTAATTACATATACCATAAAAAGTTTTTCTATATTAGGACAATGTTCTTTTATCATTTCAAATGTATATAATGAATTATTCGACCGTAATTGACTATCAAATGTTTGGAATTCCATACATATGTATTTAACATTCTTCCCGATATTTATAAGCATGATAAGCAGGTTAAAATTGCTCGAACGTTCATCAAAATATATGTACAATGATTTTAAATTATTTAATTTCATTTTTGTACGAATTGGAATAACAGGAGATATCCAAAGTAATAACATAAATTTTGATTATGCATTGTTAATCTTCTTTTAAGCCTTTTGTTGCCACCATTCGTAGTTCATTTAATGCTGTTAATTTAAACAAAAAATTGAGCAGAGTATCTGATTGTTTTTTTGCATAATTTATATTCGATATATCCAGTATTTCAATGACATTTTCCTTTATTTGAGGGAAAATTATTTCAAAATTCATCAAAGGTTTCTTCCAAACATATTTCTTCAATTTTTAAATGATTAACAAGTGCTTTATCGTATAAAAATGATTGCATGTGTCGGTAAGTTTCGACGAAGTTTACACGAGATTTTTCGTCTAAATATTGGCAAATTTTCAGACAACTCTCTATCGGAAAATTGTCCATTGTAATGCAGTTTCGATACTTTGATGTGAGTACAAGTTATAACCCCGGTAAATGGAGCACAAAACTTCGCTGGATTCACTATTAAATCTTTATAAAATGATTTGATCGATGTAGTTTTTCCATAAATTTTCTTCATTCATTCATAATGTTTCTGGTAAATATAATTAAATTTCACAATATTTGTTATTTTTAAATAATAATTGCATTTAAATTTGTATAATGTAATTGGATGCGCCTTCATCGACTGATTAGACATAGGCAATATTCTTGTTTTCATTTTCTGAATGTACAAAAACTTGAGTAGATATTGTTGAGCAAAATTTGGAGTTTCTACGAAGTTTTGGCATTTTTGAAATTACATCAGCTTTAAATAAACCAAACAAACAAAAATATATAAATTTTAAATGTACACTTATGTTCAATATATAATTTGAATCAATTAAGGTACCGGACTGATTCTAAATTTGCAATCAAAATATAAACTAGACTCAAAACCATAACAAAACTTGATAAGTAAATTAAAATTGATTCAAAAACAAAAAAGCTATCTAATATTCTTTTCTTTTCTATCTTTTTCTTCAAAAAAATATTTAATACGTACTTTATATGGAGATATTAAATGTTAACGTCATACGTATTTTCCTCTTTGTAATATCCATATCTTGCTTAATTTTAAAGATTAAAAAAAATAACTTTAGATAATGTAATCACCATGTTCGTGAAGTAAAGACGCTTCAATTGAAGTTAGAAATAAAATTTAGTTTTCAGTTAGTTTTAGTTCAATAAGATTACAATTTTTTTGTTACTTACTTGCTGGTCTGTGCTCATTTAAAGCTTTCATAACAACATCCTTGTTACTAATCACCTCAAATGCTAGCTCAATAATTTTAGAGGCAAATTATTGGCTCTAGTATTGTCACTTGTTGTCTCAAACACTGCATAAACAATACCTGTAATTTCTGTTACATCCTGTATGGCCTAAGAATTCTTAAATTTTGGTAGATCTTTTAAACGATTACAAAACTATTCTGGTGAATACTGTTGAAATGAAATCAATGAAATTTTTCTTAAAAAATAAATTATGTCGTACCAGTTTCGGATACTCATTTCAAAAAAGTTCCTGGAAGCATTAATGCTCTGTATTTATAAATTCATTATCGCTGTGGGTTTTTCAAGTGTTGGAAGAGAAGATAGCAAAAAACCAACCTCAATTGATGAAATATTTCGAAGATTTAAGATTTACAATAGTTTGGTTTTTATCATTGAGAATCGATTAAGCACAAGAGACATTACGCTGATGTTGGTATCGAACCACAGCGGAATAGAGCGGAATGGAGTGAATGGAAGATCAATTGGCAGATAAAGGCGGCGTGTTGATTGTTCCCTATGGTAATGCAAAATGGTTGGATTCAATGTTGAAATGTGCTGGCGAATGTCTTCATTGTCTTTTTAATTATGGGGCTTTTTCGACATCCAATGTCTGCTACAAGCACTACAGAGTTATTTCGCGTTCAATGATGCTGTACGTACAAACTTGTCATTATTTCCATTAAAACCAAGGATTGTTAAAAATAGATTTTACATACACTATGTGAAGTGCCATTTTCATTTTTAAGCATATAAATATATGAATTACTTCTTCGATAATATTCCTGGCCTACATCAGTAGCAACAACTGTCGTTCTTTGTTTTACAGCAGTTAATGATATGTAATGCAATATGGAAGAGTTTCGTTCTTTGTCATCTGTCATTTTCCAAAACTTAGAATTATAAAATTCTCTTCTGGCCTCAAATATATTTTGGATACACTTCTTTCGACATTGCTCCCTACCTCCGTTCTTCACACCATGGTTTTCTACAAATGTATCACATTTCCTCTTTTCCCTTTCACTCACCGATATTTCATCCTTTTGCCTTTGTCGTACAGTCCCCTTTTTAATATTGTGAATATTTTATTCCTCACTGGAATTTTTAGTAGTAGAGTTAAAGTTCTGCCCATTATCACTGTCGGCAACATCGTTCTCGTATTGATATTGTTATTTGAATGTTTTCTGTAGGCTCAGATTCACCTTGTAGTGGAGATTTATCTATTTCCAATATACTTGGTAAAACATGCCTCCGAGTGATATGAATCTGATCATCTATATTATAAGAATCACATGTTTTTTCAACATAAGAAGACCAACCTGATGAACCTGTTCAAGTTTCCTGTTCGGCTCCTAAACATAGGAAATGATCTTTGAAATGATAATATTACTGTTGCGATAACCACCACCATCACATGCACCCGAAGAACATTTTGTGGGTGCTGTATCACTACTGTTATTAGTTGAAGACTATATCACACAACCACTTATTACTATTCACAACCACATTTTTAGTCACCGTAATAACATTAGATTTTGTTATTTTAGTGTTCTCTGTAATAGATTTGCCGTTTGTTAGGGCAAAATATCACTATACGCATATGACAAAACACTATCACTTGTTAGAAATATTGCTCTGAACAGTTTTGTCAATATCGGAAATGTACCTACTGCCTTTAGAATTTGCGTTTAAATTGGAAGGGACATACTCTTCTTCGGAATGACGTGCCCGTTTATATTTGTTGCTTAAACGTTTCTTGGAGAATTTTTTTTTTTCTTATTTAAGGCCGACATATCTTACTTATGTCCCCGAAAACCATTAGATTTATCCATGATTGGATCTAAAACAATAATATACGATGTCTTAAAGTTAACCTGAAAGTCAACATAATATATTAAATTTTCTTTTTTTCAGTGGTCAATTTTGTATTTACTCACCTTATAATATATATTGGCAATATAAAAACATGTACTGGTTTTCTCTTCACTCTTTTAAATCTAACTACTATAAAAATTATTAATCAAAGTGCATTTGACAGTTGAAGATTAAACAACAAACTTTATAGATGAGACTGATCCCTTTACAACGCTGATACTTCGGAAAATTGAGGTATCAATCGGGGAAGCCACTAAGTGATGTAGACGTATATCTGTGAAGGTCAAATTGTAAATTGCCAGAAATGTTAGGCAAAGTAGACGCATATCCAAGAAGCGACCGTTATGTTTGGAAATATGAGTTACGTACAAACTGCTTGGGAGTTTGTTTTATTTTTGAGATACGTCTTATATTTCTAGCACTTTAGCTGCACAATACGGACGAAATACGCTAAGAAAATGGATTAAATACAACTGAAAATGTCCTTATAAAAAAGAATAAGAAATTCAGTGAAATTTGAGATACACCTTTTTGGCTTAGTAGAACAGAGTATTTACATAATATGAATTCTAAAAACGACTCAAGTAATTAACACTGTAAGCTACTTGTTTCTGAACTTAGATATAAAAGCTCTACAAATATATTTCTATACTTTATTCTTACATCTACTTCATTTGAATGACATAATTTTAAGTTTGTTTCCATTGGTGTGTTATAACTTTGCATTTCTTAAATCATACTTTTCTTGTAGAGATATACTTTTCTTGATTCAAATAATTTTTACCTTATATCTCATCATAATCAATATTAATTCGAATAAAATTTTTAATTTTACCTATATATTTCATTTTATAACATTCACATAGTTTTAATTAAACTTGATCAATTAATTTTTGGCTTCTAGAACAAGTATATCATCAACAAATGATGAAATATAAATCTGTTAAATATTTATTTAAACAATCATACCAAATTCTTGGACCGTCACTAAGATCACACAACGACTTTAAAAGCTTATACACTTTACTTTTGTCTTTATTATAATCATCCGTTTGATTTAAATATACTTCTGACTTTATTTTTCATTACAAATTTAAAATGGGTATTTGGGAATCTGCTGTTCTATTTTTCGGTTCAGGTGTGCACTTTCATTACTTGCCTGTTATTAAACATCTTTGGTGTTAAAAATTTCTTCTGTAAAGACATCACGATTAAAGGGATATATTCCGGATGCAGCATAACCTGTTTAGCTTTCGATTTTTCGGCCGAATTGTCAATTCATAAAAAAGTTGTATTCTTGCTGTTAAGCAGTCTATAATGGGCCTAGGACCGAAATTTCCATAGACTGGCTTCAATGTAAGGTATGTGAAAAAATGTTTTAGCTAGTCTATATTTAGCTCTTCATTTATCCATCAATTTTTTGAGCATCTCCTTTTAAAGCCAGTGAGCTAGTGAGCACCTTTGACTTGGATAAATTAATATTGGAGGGACGCGTACGCCAGTTGCAATCATTGCACATTCAGATATGGTTACGGTTTTTCCTCTATCACAAGTAGTTTTTGCACTTAAACGTTTTTGACATTTTTCTGTTATATTTGATAACTTTAAATGGTATATTACGCATATGAAATTTTTAAAAAATTTTACATTTCTGAAATTTTATAACTTAATTGATGACTCATTTGGGGTACATTTTGGCATTTTTTAAATGGACGCGTTCACATACAATAGAGGATAGAGTGGCAAGATGGGGTACTTATGCTTTAAGGGTCATTAATATAAAAACTAACATAGTGAAACAATGGTATTTATTTTTTAATTAACAAATAATTATTGTTTTTCTAATAATTGTTAGCATTAGAAACTTTTGGTAACACGTTTAAGAGGAAAGAATTAAAATTTAAAAAAAGTGTTTGGCCCAGTATGATAAACAATTTGCAGTGAAACACTTTTTTTCGAACATGCGCACTTGTGAACCACTAAACACCGCGCGACTTACAAGTATCATGGCAGCGCCTCGAACGATATATAAACGAGCATGATTTGTTAATGTGAACTGTGAATTTCGCGGGGTACTCCGTGTTACCCGCTACCCTTACTTCCCTCTTCTGCAATACTGTTGCAATATGTATATTTATGGGGTAAGTAAAAGTATTCACTTAACCCAAAAATCTGATAAATATGAACATTACCTATGGGTCAAATAAGACAATTCAAAATTTCGATCACTTGACCGATAATGCATGTGGGCATGGCATCTTGTCTAACGTGTATCCTATATATGGGATGCATAGGATATGTGACGTATTAAAAAAAATTATTTTTCTTCTATTTGTTAATGTTACATAAATTTATTACATTTGAATACACAGAAATTGTTATAAAAAAAAATTTAGATTTATTATTTTGTGATTAAATTTAATATCAACAATATTTCAGTTTCTTAAACAAAACAATTTGGTATTGTTTTTACTTATATTATTTACAAAACAATATTATTTATAAAAACATTGTAATATATTCAATTTTAAGTGCTTCGCTACGGAATTATTGGTGGGCATTTTAAAATTATAGGCTTTGGTTGATGGCAGTGAAATAGTTAAATAAGTTTTTTTTTTTTTTAACCACCATTTCTTAAATTCAAAACATATTCATTTTTTAGCTCTATGAGTGTAAATGTTGAGCTGAAGTTCGAAATCAAATCAATGTATTATCCTAGATACAATCATGCTTTCGAATCATCATAAAAATTGAACAAACTTCTTTGGCTCATTTGTTAGCAAAGCCTTCGTGATACGTGTAAAATGTCGATTTGCCTGATTTTAAATCCTTAATAACAAAACGGTGAACCCAGAATTGCCGTAAATAAAAAATGTTTTGTATAGATATGTGAGGCCATGGTAGATTTTGCACAAATCGAACTTTATAGCCGCAACATTATATCGTCCCTCACAAAAATCTTGAACTGATGAAATTTTGTTGTAAAACTTCTAGGCACGTCTTTTATGGATCATTAACTGACCTTCTACCGAACGTTTTGCTTTTTCTGATATGTCTGATTGTTTTATAAGAGATGATATTTCTTCGCAATTTATACATGTGTCGAGTTTTGGTCGACCAAATCTGAGAAAAAAGTTTTCAGGATTCGCTTACACTTAATTAGCACTTAATTTTGATGTAAAACAAAGATCCAAAATCATTTTCATCTAAAAAGGGACTGCCAAGTTTTAAGAATCTGACAGATCTCTTTTTTTGGAATTCCAAAAAAACTATAGGTGCACCTAATATATGATTTGCGCACCTAAATAGCACCTTAAAAGCCCCTAATTTACAACAAATTTTTGGTCGATTTTTTCAATTTGGTTTAGCCATATTTTTACACGTCTTTGTTAACTTACTTCAATGGCATTTCCCAAAAAAATCCCAATCTCATCAAATTTTTATTTTTGAGCACTCGGGCTACTTGTGGGAGTATAGTGTAGAATTTTTATTAAATTCTTAAAATTGGGATAATTTTATGTTATTTGTTAAAAAAGGCAGTGCGTTGCAAATCTGCATGATGCCAATGTAGATTTGCATCTAGGTGATTCAGGTCTGATACCTTTGCCACATGTGCGATTTGCATCATTGTAAGTCATACTTAACTTAATTCTATTAAGAGGCTAAACACAACTAGAAGGCCGAAAAAAGGCGTTTTATTTTAAATATTCTGTTGAAAGGGTATTTTATTTACAAAAACCAAAAATATTGTAACATTTAGTGGCAAAATTTATGTTTATAATGACACTTAAGATTTATATTATACTGATCTGATGTGCTTTGGCAGATATTAATTATATATATATATATATATATATATATATATATATATATATATATATATATATATATATATATATATATATATATGTATATATATATATACATAAATATAATAATATTTCCCTGATTGAACAACTTTTTTTTCGGAAATCCTACATAATAGCAGACCCAGCCACGCGTTGTTGTTACAATTTGGAGCACCGGGTATTTGTTGTGGGGCAACTGGTATTTATTACCAGTCATCAGGTATTTCGTGTAGGAAACCCATGCCACGAAATTTTTATATTTACACCTCGTTTTTGGTATGCGACCTCTGGGTTGGCCAACGATCTTGGTTCTTGATAAAAGTATCAAATCGAATTTAAATTTTTATTCAAGAATTTAGAAAATTTCCTCATGAAAAAAACTTGGGATGCCCTCCGTTTTTATGTCAATGTTGTGCATACCAAATTTCATAACAATTCGATAAGTATTTTTGGAGTTATTTTGGCCCGAATGTTGAAAGAAATACAATGCATACATGAATTTAAGTAAACAGCTTGTTAGAAGCACGCTTTATTATATTAATAACAGATGTGGATAATCGATCTTAAGGCAGTCTATCAACAGCTGTTAAAAGCACACCTCTTATGTAAAGGGAGAGTGCTTCTAACACCTGTTGACTTCAATAACATGTAATATACACATCTTATAATTTTCCAGCTCAAATAACTCAAAAAATCCAAATGTAATTAATTTGGGAATGGATAATATTAACATAAAATCTAATGTTTGTAGAAGATAATTTATAATGAAAAAATCAAATTTGATTCTCTATTCTGAAATGCTTTTTTAAGAAAAACTTTTCGACAATCACAAGGTTTCCAAGTCAATATAATATTTTTTGAAAATTGTAGGTGGAAAATTATGTGATTCTCATAGCTGTTGATGAATACCCTGAAATAAAATGCTGTACTTACTCAATTTTTTATTTATTGGTAAAAATAAAAAGTTTCATTCTTTTGGTTCATTTGGATTAATCATAATTTTTTATTTTTTAATAATAATTATTTTTTTAAATAAAATTCGTTAATACAATTCCATGGTAATATTGGTTTTTGTTGTATCAAAATTGTACAGAATTCGCAAAAATGTAAAGGTAATTATAATATTGATCCATGAAATTAAATACTAAATTATTAATAAAAAAATAAACTCATTCTTTTATACTCTATAGCTTGATTCCATTTGTGCTCTATGTAGAAATTTTTCTAATCATTATGTTTGTCATTTTCAGCCATTTGATTATCTGCATATTCTTCAGATGGTGGTGACGATGTAAATTGAACTTGTTGTGGAAATGATTCACTTATTTGTTCCATTTCGCGTTTGTAATTATCTGAGGGAAAGGCTATTAATCCATCCATGTCACGCAATTCATGAGCTTGAGGGACTGGCCATAAAAGTATCTGTTAATTACCATCCGTTAATTCATTCGGATTAGACGGTGTTTTTTTATCATCATTTTATCTTTCGTTGCCAGGTTGATCAATTATTTAGCAGAATTTGCAATTAAATGGATTCGTGCACTCATATCTCACCGATTTGTTTTTGCGGCAAATTAACACATTCATTTTTAACTTCCCGAGAATAATTTGGAAGAGTAGTTGTTTAATCTTTTCAAAATTTGGCTGCATTCGTTCAACTTTTCTGTTTGGATTCGTGTCATCATAATGCCGACAGATTTGATTTTGCGGCAAATTAACACATTCATATTTAACTTCCTGAGAATAATTTGGAAGAGTTGTTGAAAAATCATTTTTAAAATTTGGCTGCATTCGTTCAATTTTTCCGTTTGGATACGTGTCATCATAGTGCTGACTGATTTGATTTTGCGGCAAATTAACACATTCATTTTTAACTTCCTGAGAATAATTTGGAAGAGTAGGTGAATATTAATTTTCAAAATTTGGCACCATTCGTTCAATTTTTCTGTTTGGATTCGGGTCATCATAATGCTGACTGATTTAATTTTGCAGCAAAAAACACATTCATTTTTAACTTCCTAAAAATAATATGGAAGACTAGTTGAATGATAATTTTCAAAATTTGGCTGCATTCGTTCAATTTTTTGTTTGGATTCGTGTCATTATAATGCTGACTGATTTGATTTTGCATCAAATTAACACATTCATTTTTAACTTTTAATTTTTAATTCTTTCACGAAATTATTAGGACGATCTTCCTCAGGCCGAGAATGTACTATTCTAATTGTGCAAACTCAAATCATTGCGAATGTAATCTTTAATCGATGGTGTACAAGATTGGACAAAACTAACATCAGAAGTTTCTTGGCACATTTTTTATTATGTGTAAAAAAAAAGACCGTCAAATATTAAAACATCAATTCGAGGTGGCTTCTTTAATTTCTACGCATTTTATCAAAGCATATTTGTCGGTTTTGCAAATGGTTCCATCAAAATGTCACAATGATAATCATTCTGATGTCATCAGATATTATAATTCAGCGTAAAATTATTGAAATGTCAATATTATAGTCCATTGAAATTCCCAGCATACGTCCAAATAAATCCCTTTTGAACTTTTATTATTGAATTTTTCCACCTACTTGAACTTTTTTCGTCTTTTCATAATTTTTGGAAAAATTATTATTAGATTATTTTAAAATAGCTTTTTCAAATCGATTTATATCAGATTGACACAATAAATGCATTTCGAAGGATTGCTTCATTATCTTCTATATTTAATAAAAATTGTTCTACTGGCAGTGATGCGGATTTCCCTGATGAAATATTTACCAATTGGTCTATAGAAACATCTACACTGAAAGGGTTAATAAATTGATCAAAAGTAGCGATAAATTTTTTCAGCTGTTGATTTTCCGGTTATTATGAGATTTTCAGTTGAAATTGACTGATTTTTATGCGAATTCGCTTCCCTGAATTTATGAACGCCTTCAAGATCAAGCTTAGTATTGTCCCAAGTTGCATTTCTAAAAATAATTATGAAATTTACTGACTTCGAAATAGGATGAGACATTTTACTGAAATCTAATAATAGAGGAGAGACCAATAGAAGCATTTAAATTTGTGATAGCATTAACGAATTTATCGTTTGTGAAGAAAGGTCTAGTTACTCAGGATCAGTTCTTAACATAAAATTATTAATTTACTGAAATCTCTCGCTTCTTTCATTTTCGCCTGTATTTACAGTGTCAGTGAACGAATGGCTGTAAATGAAATGTAAATTCTGTAAAATAATTTTTTAATTAGAGCTCGAATTTTTATCTATTTATTTGAAATTAGTAGCTCCTACAGTTTTCGAAGTACGGCTTCCATACTCATTATGAATGTTGTTTTACGTTTTCATTAATGAGTTTTCTTCGAATTATTTTCCATTTTTGTTATTATTTTCGTTTTACGCAATCTCTCATTTCAAAAATGATGGAAGTAATTTTAAAATTAGTTTCCTAGGTTACGATCATTTATGAATATTCTACTTATAACTTCAAAGCTTTTTTATTTGTTTTTATAATGGAATTGAAAACAGTCATCTAGTTCGCTAAATAGACACAATATTTTAACTTACTTGTCATAATTATATGAGGTTTCTGTATTATGTTCATTTATGTTCATTTCAGATGAGAAATTTTCGTCTCTAACTTTCATACATATTATAAAGGTCTCCGATGATGGTGGATTCGTTTCGTCAAGATGCCCAATTTATTCGAGGTTTTCAATATTTTGGGAGCGTTAAACCTAAATCCGTTGTGAGCTAGTAAAATAACTTTGCCACCAAAACTTTGTAAGTAAGTTATAAAGTCCAAGTGCGCTTCTTTTGCCAATTTTGTTTCTACTCGATTATTTCCCAAAAACATTTCCCCTTCACAAATAGTTAATTTAGTTATCCTACTAGCTTCAGCGTTTATTCCTCGACTCGGCATTATATAAACATTAAAATCTTTTCCGTCACAAGATGCAGCAATTTGACAAATTTCGGCCGAATCTCCCAATCCACTTGTTTCTAAATCAAAAATTACTACATGTACGTTATTTTCGTGAGTAACTTTCTGATTAATATTAGTTTCAGTTACAATAGGTTGAGGAAGAGCTTGCGAAATATCACTCAATCCGCATCCAGACTCATACGTGACTCCTTCTTGCTTTTCCGCTCGTACACCTGCTGATTTCTTCAGTTTTTTTAACATTGCTCGGCGTTTTTTATGTTCTGTGTTAGCTTCTTTTATACTTCTAGTCAATCGAACCTTTTCTTTACACTCGCGATATTTTTTCGTATTTTTCCCTGGAGATAAGCTGAGTTTTTCGTTCAGTTTTACACATATTCAGTTCCAATATTTTTCTGCCACACAGCAGAAGCAACTCGAAAGTCAAATGATTCAGAACATAATGTCGATTTTTCAGATGATTAGAAGTTACCATGTTGTTGAATGACTCATTACTTTGACTTGTTTTACATCGTTTCACAATATTTGGTTATATTTGAAGATATCTGCTTCAAAATTAATTTTCAAGCTTTAGAAATGGACTATATTAGATTTACAGTGATGTCACTTTATTTTTAGCGAGCCCTTTCGTTTGATGCCTATATTGAAAGAATGCATTAAAATGTCAATCAATTGAAGATATTTGATTCAAAATTGAATTTTAAGCTTTAGAAGTCCACCATATTGTATCTAGAATGACGACACTTTATTTTTGGAGTTATTCTTAACGAGCCCTTTGATTTTAGAAATGACTAGGAAGCCTAAGAAAGTTTTTAATTCAATAACTCGGAAAGTTACACTCTCGTATCAAATATTTAAAGAAGTATTCATAGAAATGGATAATAAAATATTGTATTAAATTAAAATCAAATTTAAAAATAAAATTTAACTGTATCAATATAAGTGTGTTTTATTGATGGTTTCAAAGTGATTTTCATTGTGTACGATCTCATTTCATTTTTGTGACTAACATTTTCATCCATGTCCATTCGACAATTATTTAAATACATTATAAAATAAGATTACTTACCCTAAACATCTTGATAAACTTATTACTAAAACATCTTGATAAACACTTAACACACAGATCTGACTGCCCAAGTTTCAAGTGAACGTGTTCATTCCTGGTCCCCACGATGTACGTTATCTCAATTCTTACCAACTGAACTTCTGTTGGAATAAATGAATAAATTCGAAGATTCGCATCAGTAGAATATACATCTCGGTATCCTGGAACTGGTTTTCCTTGTTTCCGTCGTATAAATCTCCTTGAGGATTGATTCCAAGTATAATATTTTAGCATTTCAGAATATAGGAATGTTAGTGCAAAACCATGTTTGGCATATTGCAAAAAAAAATGGTTAATGTAGTAGATGGTGGTTGAGCAGCTCTTCGTACAGCGTTCTGTGCTGTCAAATACACTCTGTGCATTTTTTAAGTGCACAGCTAAGTGAACAACAAAAAGGTGTCTCTCATGAAAAGGAAAAGAAAATATTCGCCAAACTGCTTCATTACTACTAACATAGCGGCCAATTTGGTATTTGGTAAGTTCATCATTGGAATTCCCTGCACCAATTCCAATCACAGCCATATCACTCTACATACATTTCGTTATATTTGCAAATGTATTTAATAGTTTTCACTGAATGAATGACAAGCTTCAATGTTGATTTGCGCTTTGAAGGTCTTTGATAAAATGGGTGAATATGGAACAATTCTACGATTGTCTATTTAAAAATATTGCATGAGGTATGGTCGCGGTTGAGATAAAATCCAAGATCTACTTGTACATTCATTTCGCCTTATCTTTTAATCAACCAATTCGAAATGTGTGCATGTGGCAAACCTCGTTTTTGCCACTACACAGAATACATCTTGCAGCGTGTCTCACCAAATACATAATGTTTTACAATGAATATTTGTCCATTAAAGGTTCAAACTGTTGTCTAAAAACATTTTTTAAACATTTCTATCAGTATTACTCGCATCTCCAAGGGGAATATACTTTCCAGATCGGAGTTTGGTCTGATTCAATCTGATGAACGTTAATCTCTCTGTTTTAATTTTGACATACATGTCAACAACATATTTGTGATATAATCGCCGACATTTAAATATGGTATTGACTTTTTTGTTGGTTTAAAAACCTGTAAATAGATTTTTGTTTTTTAATAACATTGAAGTATAAAATTAAAATACATAATATAGTGACAGAGATATTATCTCCATAGCCAAACTAATATTTCAATTACCAGTAATGGGATTTATCATCCTGATTGACAAAACGTAGCCATCTTCACCATGTCAAAATAGAATAGTATATTGCAGTGCATCATATGAGAGGTGGGTTTCCTTTATACGTTGTAATTGATCATTCCGACGATTTAAAAAAATATCACGGGATTCCAAGATTTCTTGAACTACAACGGTGGCAACTTCATCAATAGTTGGTGCATTAAAACGTCTTAACGTCAGTTTTAAACCATATAATCAATTGATTGTGTCCATGAAATAAAGTTTGTAATTGTTCTACAACAGACCTCTTTACTGAATTGTTATGTGAACAACGCAGTTCAATTTCTTGTGGCGAATTGACCATGAAATAAATTTGCAGAAATTTGTAGAATCTGACACTGGTAACAGTGAACCTGCTCTAGCTGTGATAAATTTGGCCTTGCATCTGTAAATTAAGAAAAGAAAAAACGTGTGGCACTCGGGGACTGCCACGGTAAAGCTATTGCACATTTTTTATCAACTAATACAATTATAATTTTATACTTATTTTTTTATTTTTTTTTTTTATATTTATCCTGTTTTTTTTTTCTTTGATATTAATTCAAGTTTTTTCTTTATTATTAATTCAAATTACACTATTTAAGCGTTGTGACAGATAAGAAAACAAACTTTTTTCTTTTTTTGAATAATTGTAAAGTTATCCTATAATACATGTAGGTTATTCAGGAATTTTTATCATTGAAACTATAGGTTTATGGTTACTGAAATAAGAGACATAGGTTTGAGACCTCTGAATATCTGGAAAATACCGCGTCAATGGCGGTCCCAAATTTTGTTGTGGATTCTTGTCGATCATTATTCATTTTCAAATTTTATTTTTTCGAAAGAAAAGTTGTTAATTGATTTTTTATCAGAGAAGTTGATGTTGAAATTGCCAGCCAATATAAGTGGAAATTTATTACCATTTGTACCAAGTATCTTAGTCCCTTCTTCAGTGTACTCCAGTAAAATGAGTTTAATAAAACACTCTACCTCGTTCAATTTTGGATTCGGAGAAATGTTAATTGCTACCATGACTATGTGTAGGCCAATGCTAAGTTTGCATAAGTACGCACAAATACCTCCAACAAATGAGCGCCTAACATTAACATCGCTAACGTGTGCAATATTTATTTCAATATTTGGAGTAATTATATTAGTAACATTATTATTATTTTGATAAATAGCTACCCAATCTTTTGGAACAGTATCTCGTTTGAATTGAACAATACAATTGAAATTAGGTATTTTAATCGGATTATCACGTGCAAGCAAGTTTCAGTAAGAAGTAACAAATTTGTTTGACTCGTAACTGAATCTTGTAAATCGTATTTGTGACTATTTGCAATTGAAATTCATTATTGAAATGCCATTTCTATTACTAATGAAATCTAAGACTCTTTGAGCTGTCGTCAGAACACTATTTAAAGACAGTCTTTTGAATTCTTGCAACAAAGATGCAGTCGATGCAACTTGCTTTCGATTATAATAAAACTTGAATGTTGAAATATCGTTGTTTGTCGTGATATACAAGTTTTCAATATTAGTCAGCCGAGACAGCGCAACATTAACCTCTTCCGTACTTAATTCAAAAAATTGACACTCATTGACTATATTTGTACAATATATTGTACATCAACTTTATGATGATGAAAAATAATTAATTTCATTTCTTAACTTGTGGTAAATATATTAAACAGTTAATTTAATTATTTACGAACTGGAATAAAATCAATTTTTTTACATTTGTATTTATAAATACAGTTTTTTTACCGTTTGGAACTTGTTAAATGCAGTATGTAAATGATGTTTGCTAAACAAGTTTCGTTGTGGAACAATGAAATGGGTGGAGTGGATCTCATGGATCGCTTCATCAGCTTATAAAGAATTTATATCAGATCTCGTAAATGGACACTACGAATGATTTTTCATGCGGTGGACTTAGCCATTGTAAATTCTTGGATCCAATATCGCACATCCGCAATAGAATTATAAGTTCCCCAAAAAGAAATATTATATCTACTTCATTTTAAAATGAGAGTGGCTGAATGTCTAGTAAAATTCGATGCACCTCTTGGTCGTAAAGTGGGTAGACCAGCTTCGCAGGCATCCAACAAGTCCCGTTCTGAAACACCAGATATTGATTTAGCATCTCCTGAACCTTCAACATCGGCCCGTCGATGAGGTGCGCACAGATACGATTGATCATCTTCCTAAACATGATGGAAAAAATCAACCCACCAGGTGCAAGTCGGAAAACTGCTCAGGTATTACCAGGGAAAAAAAACTGTTTCTATAATTTTCATTTAAAAAAAAGAAATATGTAGTGGGTCAATCAAGGTCCTAACTTGGGTAAAATATACCAAAAAATGTAATTAGTTACTACACTTAGCTACCAATGTACAACATATTGTACATTACAGAAAATAAAGAAAAAAACTAATTAAAAAATTTTTTTTTTAATTTTAGTAAGTAAGGATGGTGGTTTATTGCCAAATTTAAGGCGAAATAATTTTTTCCTACTGTACATTAAAAGTGGTACTATACGTATGCTAAATTTTTACGTACAATATATTGTACACCAGTAGTGTAAGGGTTAACGAGTTCCTGAGAATGTGCTTTACTATACTCATATAGTAATTAGTCAAAAGTTCCACCTTGAGACTTATATATAGTTATAGCAAGATCTGAAGTTAATGGAAAATGTTTGAATTTGGCTACATATTTTCTATCCGATCTTAATGAAATATTTGTTGTTCGTAATTCAGTGGGTACAGCGAGATTGCCGAATCTATTTTGCACTGCTAAAGCGGCTGCTTTTTCCTTTTTTTCTACCAACTTTATCTGAACAACAAATTCCAACCAAACTCAAATCAACGTTTAACTTTCATCAAATTCAACATGTACCCATTTCCCAACTGTACCATTGCATAAACCATCAGAAACGTCGATGGTGGTTGTAATAAGATAAGTCTTTCCAACAACAAAAGTAATGTGATAAGGCAGTCCTCCAGTGTCAATTACAGATTTTTATGTAATTTAAGTCTAAAATTAACTTCTTGCTCTTTAATTTTAGCGCCAATTATAACGTCTATGGACGTTGAAAAAATTTGTCTTCACATTGGCTCAAAATCACATTGTTACAAACTCCATCATGGCATAATGTAGCAACATCCTCTTTTTTGAAAAATCTCGATTCATTAAATTGAAACTCATGATTATCTAGTACATCTCCATAATCTATATTTGTCAAAACTTGTGATTATGCAATATAAGCTTATCTCATTACTGTAGTAAGTTGATAAAAATTTTAATTTTCTCCTAAAATGCGTTCAATCCTGCACGTTCTGATTGTCTTTTAAATTGGTGTCTATCTTACTGGTGGCAATTGAAAGAGAAATTTTGAGAGGTGTATGAACAGTTGTACCATCAATCACCACGACAGCTTTGTCGGATGAAGCACATGTAATATAGGCATTGCATTAACCATCATTATCAGCGAACCTGTTGTAAATTTCCATAATCAGTTTGATAACGAATGATTTTCCCGTACCAGATGGTCCCGTAAAAACAATTTGAAATGGATCTCAAATTGACCATTGGCCTTTCGCATTAAATCATTGAATTGTTGATAAACCATTAAATTTTCTCTTTTTTAAGCTTTTTTATTTATGTTTTATTTTGTAACAAATTGTGCTAACGTAACATCATGGAGTTCTTCAGCGATTCACGGAGTCTTTTCTCGTACTTATCGAACCAATTCTCTTTTCATACATTATTACTATCATCATCTATAGCTTCAAGTTCGGGAAGGCGTAATAGGCCCACAAACATCTGAATGTATATTAAATAATGGTCATTCTATATAGTCTTTATTTTTGCATGTGTTAAAAGATAGTCGCACTTGTTTACCGTTAATACAAGCTTCATACAAATCATTATCAGGTATTATTTTATTTAATTTTTCTACGTCATTAACTAATTGCCTATTTCTTATTTCATTAAACTTATCTTTTCCTATATGGCCTAATCGTTCATGCCATAATTTGTAATCGGAATTAGATGCATTATTTGAATAATTAATAAAGCTTTTACTTACCGAAAATTCAAGAGTAAATAGATTGTTCCTCGACTTACCAGTCATTACCGTCTTACCATTACGGCTTACTCTAATTCCAGATTCATTGAAGTTTACCGAGTATTCTGCTTCCCGCATCTTGTACACTGATAGCAAATTATACGGTACATCAGGACTGTACAGTACATTCTTGATTTTCCCTTGAATTCCTGTATTGCTTGTCAATACGATGGTTCCCATCCTAGTTGCAGTAATGAAGGCTCCATTCTTTGCAATAGAAATATTGATGGGTGTCTTCAGGTCAGAAAAATTATCAGTTAGGTCCTCGCGGTTTATCAGATGGTTAGAGGCACCTGAATCGTCTTCTTTTTGTGGATTAGTTTGGATGGTTTGAACTGTCCTTGATCTTTCTGCATTCGGTTTTTGGTTTAAATTTCGCAGGTAGTAACGACATTCATTTTTATAATGCCCTTTCCTTCCACAATGATGACACTTAATATTCTTCTTGTTATTTGCTCCATATTGCTTTGGCTTGACGATTCCACGATGATTTTTCCATGGTTTTCTAAAATCTTTATTATTTCGTTAGATGTCATTAGGTTTCTGCTGTACACGAAGAACCTTTTTGCTTGTATCTAGATTTTCATTTACAAGTTTAACTTCATGATCTAATAATCTTGATTTTACGAAACTCAACGTGATATTATCTTCCGATAAAGTCTCTACAGCTGTAATCACGCCATTTTAAGAAGTTGGTAAGGTCATTAATAGTTGAGCCACTTTATCTACTTCTGAGATGGTTGCTCCAGCTGATACTAACTCCGATATTAAACAATCAAAATGCATAAAATGTTTACACAAATCTGTTTCACCTTCTAATTTTTAATTAAATAATTTCTTTCGAGCTCCTAGTGGTTTTGCTACACTTTTTCGCTCAAAGATATTGTCTAGAACAGCAAAAATTTGTTTTGTCGACGATTCTGGTTTTACATAACTTAAGTACGAATTGGACAAATATTCGATTAACACATTTTTCGCGGTTGATTCCGACTTCTTCCACTTGTCGTCAGGATTCTCCGGTTCCACTTTATCGATCACATAAATCACTTCGAGCTCATTTAAAAGACTACGGATTCTAAACTTCCATATATTATAATTTTTACCGTTGAAAGGTTGAATGTTTCGCTTCGATTTTAAATTTTCCATATTGTCTATTGAATAATTATTTATTTTTAATAATTGGAAATAGTTGATTGTTTTCACTGAGAAACACTTAACCCCTTACTTTTAGTTTGCACTCACTAATTTTTAGTTGCACTAAGAAATTTAATTTTCTTGTAAGAAAATTTGTATTTTAATATTTTTAATTAATCACGAACGTAACCTGGGCCCATAACCTGTTGTGATTATGGATATGTCATGATGTATTATTTTAAATAATTAAACACTTTATTCATTTGAAGATATTCTTTTATTCAAATAGAGTTTTCAGAAGTACGTCTTAACACCATCAGTGATCAGAGAGAACTTAACTACTCACTTCTATATTTCTACAGTTGTCCTTTTTACATCGTGTTACTTTTATCGTTTATTGGGTTTTTCCAACACATCAATGTACCTTGTTTTTATGACAGGATGCTCGAGCACTTTAAACTATCTTTCTCCGAAATAATAAAATAAAACCTTTTGCAAGGGTAAAAATGTGTTCACCAAATGTTACTTAAAAAGGAAACTTTCCTATTGAAATGGTAAAACCCTTTAAAAAATATAGTATCGTAAAATACAAAGAGAATGATTTTTGTAAAGACGAATTCAATATTTCAATATATATATATATTTATATAAAATTATACATAATTATATAAAATTTTATGTAATTATATATAATTTTTTTCCCCGAGTAGGTAATATTATATATAATTATGTATAAATTTATATATTTATATAAAATTATACATAATTATTTAAAATTATATATAAATATATTATACATATACCTATCTAAAACTAGATATATTTATTATAAAATTAGATCAAGTTATATATAATTAGATATAATTTTATATAATTATACATAATTTTTTTCCCCCGGGTAATTATTTGTTTATTCTAACTATTTTCATCATTGAAACGTACGAAAAGTGTTTCAGATGTTCCTTCAAGTGGTACAACTGGTATTGAAAATCAGTATATATGTATTGATTATAGCATTTTTATAATACAAAATTATATGAAAGTATGGACAATATTGGCTATTTTGGAGAGATTGGTAATACAAGCCAAAATAAGACGAAAATGAATACCAATTTCCGATTTTTCGACTTATCGAATTTTTTTTTCCTTGAGAAAAAAGAAATATAACTTAATATAACTTAAAGTAAGTTCCTTTTTTTTACTAATTGTATTTTTCTAAGATGTAAAGCGATTTATTTGAGTATTAATTAATTAATTTTGAAATCCATTCTCTTTTAATATTGATGTAGTATATTCATATTTGGACTACCCACTTCTCCTTAATAATACTTTTTAATTAGTTTCCAATGGAGAAATTATGAAGCATTTCTCCAAAGAACGTCCAACAGTTCTTCTAGTTTCGATTCCTAAAACCTCTGGACTTGACGACAAAAATAGGTATGGTAAATTATTACACATTTATTTGAATACGTCAGGTTGGGCCCAGTACAATTTTATTCTATGCACTCTAAAAGTGTAACCTTTCATCGTAATACCTTTCATTCTTTATACTTCATACTCATTATTTTTATTATTAGTTTATTTTATTATTAGTATAAATTGTATTATTTTAATTAACCAATCGTTCTTTTTGCTTCATTATTTAGTAATGATAAATGATAAAACTGAAATCGGACAAGGAATTTGCAAGAAAAATAAATTATATAACGATTTATTATTATTGACGGATAAAATATTTATTATAACAAAGGTACATTTTGTATACATAATACTAAAAATTTAAAGTTCAAAAATAATAAAACAGAAATTAAACTGTAGACTTTAAAAACATACTGTGAATTTTATTCGCTTTACTTTCGACAAGGAATTTATAATAAACACGATATGATCTATGCAACTTTATTTAGTAGAGGTGTTGGGTTCATTCATAATCTGAAAATATAATAAATTCATTACATTAGAGAATGGCCCCATTCTTAGTCTTGATCACGGACCTCAAACGATATAATTACGCCACAGGCCTCTGGTACTCTAGTGAAATATAATATGTACTTACGTTTGATTTGCAACGATTTCTTTGTCTTCTTCTCTCTCTACTATTACGATCTGTAGATTCTATGGTTATTACCTGCGTAACGGCTGGAGATGCAAATCAAACCCGGTTCTGGGTAAAAAAAAAAAAAATAAATTAATTACAATACTATTTATAAAAAAATCCCAAAGGATTTAATGAAGTTTCAAAAATTATTGGAACGTTTAGTCATATAGATTTACTGTTGAAATGAATCGTCTTCCAAACATATTCAAAACTATGATTCGAAATAAATTAAAATTAGTTTAATTTCCAATATTTTATTGAACGGCATGCAAACGGAAATCAGAATGATTTTCAATAATTTCAATTGAAGTCCATTGAAATTTATATATAATAGGAACTGTACATAATTTTTAAATAATTACTTTTGTAGACCGTTGTCCCTTTGGATGGGTTTTTTTCACTTGGCCATGT